>VDFB02043406.1:96645-352435 GCA_007258455.2 Sequoia sempervirens | reverse complement strand
ATGTTAACCTTAGAGGGTTTTACTTATTTCACCTTCTTGCTTGTAGTAGGCAGAGGTAGGCCTAACTTCCTCTCACTGGATGAACTATCGTTTCCTTTCAGAGGACCAACTACTTTTACAGGACTACTAGATGAGCTATCAGTTGTACTCTGAGTATTTCTTTTGAGAGTTGCAATTCCTTCCTCAATCATACGACTTTCTTCCTTAATTTCTTTCAGAACCTTATGTACTCTCTTTTTTCTTTCCTTTGAGATCTGCTCACCCCAATTTTCTTTTATGTTTTCCTTTTCTATGTCGAACCTCTTCTGACAGGCATCAATCAGACTTTCTAATAGAACTTTTGCAAGTCATTCCACATATTCTTTTAAAACTTCATACCCCAATTCTAGTATCCACTGAGTTCTTGGTACACCAGCTTCCATTATACATTTTTCGATAGTGACAATGAATGTGATGCCATCCTTGTATTTGGTAACTATAGACTTAGGGATTCTATCCCGATTGTGCATCTTGTACTGCAATGAAAAGAAAAATGAAGTAAATTCCATTTCATGTGCAGTAAAATTAGAATACCATCTCATTTACTCAGTAATCTAGTGAGCAACTAGTTTTTTGGATGAACAAACTACCAAACCAAGACTGGGAATTCCATGCATGAAGTAGAATAATAGATAGAGTGCAAGAGTTCCATATTGGAATGTGACATTTTTCTTGCTTCACTTTCTCTAATTCAAATTCTCAAGAAATTTCTCTTTGATGAGTTCACATAAATCATAGTCCACTCCATTGACCACCATATCATATGTAGTGTGGACAGTTGTAGCAAATATGGAGTTATCTCTATTGGTGTAGTAGATTTTGTTGCCAATAACCTGTGCAACATATCTCACAGTTGCATTTGTGACTGTATGAACCGCTAGAGACCTACCATCAAAAATAGCTTGAGTTAGGTTTTCAACCTCCTTGTTTTTAAGTACCTTTGGCATTGAAAGAATGTTAGTATCATTAAACCTAGTAACAATCTTCATAACTTCTTTGTTGATAAGGTGAGCTTCATCTAACCATAGAAAAGTGTCATGAAACCTGCTCATAGCCATTCACACCCATTTATCATCAAAACATAAATGTGGAAACTTGTTACATACATGTAGTTTCTTTTCCACTAGAGCCTTGTATTTTGGTTTGACATTGAAGTCATTACCAGTGATTTCATTTATCCATAAAATCAAGTAACTTGGTGTGATTGAACTCCTTGAGCTTCGAATGAATGTAAACCCTAAAATATTCTAAAGGAAGGACACCATGTGGGATTCTTGACAAACAACCACCCATATCATCTTCAATTGACATATCCAGATATTTCTTGAATTCAGGATGAGGCTGAGATGTTACATTGACCATAGTGGGAGCAACCATAGTTGTAAATGTAGAGAAATCGAAAAATTTGAGAAAAATACCTCTTGCATATACATAAACCCGAGGATGCAAGTCAGCTCCTTTCTTCTCCTTAGCTTGTTGTAATCCTTTCACTTGAATGATCAAAATAACTTTGTTGATTTCACTTTTAAGGTAATTCTTTAATAAGTGCACCCTTTTCTACATTAAATGTGCCACAACACTTTTTGCAATTCCTTATTCATCAAACTGATGTGACTGTACTAGATGTCCATAAGATTCTTGTTCATAGTTCCTATCTACCAAAGGCTCCTTGAATGAGTACATCTGATAGGCTTGCAATCTGTTTTCTCTTGAAGGAAGAAGAGATGATATGAAATTTCTTCTCCTGGGAAATAGCTAGAGAACAACTAATTATCAGAGTAGATATTTGCACCAAAGCTGGAACCATTATCTTCTTTCTTTCTCCAAATCTTCATCATTTTAGCTTTGACCTTTTCTTTATTGATTTTCTTCCTTGGTTTGGTTGGCTTGACTACATTAGTTTTATAGAATCTTGCAATGTGTCCAATTTTATTGAAATTGTAACACATGTTGGTATTCTTTTTTCCTGACCAACATTGTTCAGCCTTATGTCCATATGCATAACATGTATAGCAGTAACCACTGAAATAACTGTTTCTACTTGGTTTCTATTGATGGGTGTTTTAGCACTTCTTAACACAGGTAATGCATAGGTGCATCACCTCTCTTGAAAGGAAACTTCCTATAAACAAGTTGTAGAAAATTACCCCAAGGTCTCTCAGGTGTCAAGTCATGACTTGCTTGGAATAATTCAGTTGGTTGATGTGATTTGTTGGTAATCACAAGGCAGCCTTATGTATGTTAGTTGGAGGGAGATTGGTTCTTTAAATGGAGTTCCTAAGGTATTGGAGTTGATGTGCAATTGTTGCAAGTTAAAAACAACAATCTAAAACTTCACTTTTATCATCATATTTGGCTTTACAATGATGCTTGAACTTTGCCTAAATTACTATTTCAAAGAAAGGTTAAAGGGCAGGGAAAGGAGTAAGTTCCTAGACCTGAAACTACCAATTAACAGTGATAATGGAGGATGCTATAGTGGACAACTTTCCTGAAACTAAGTTCCACTTAACCAAATCAATTAACAGCATCATGAAACCAGTGCCATCTTCTAAGCTCTATAGATAAAAGATGAAATTTAAGTGCAACAATGAATCTATGTTCTGATGAGCTTTACACTGCTATTTATCATCAATAAACAACAAAAAAATGAACAAGAAAGGGAATCAACACAACAGAATTCTTCAGCATCAATGAACAACATCTACTAATCTACTCAAGCATATAAAACACATAAAATAGCAAAGTAAATCTACTCAAATCTATTAACTATGAGGAGATGAATCATGAAACATGAAGGAAACTCAAGAATCCACCAAAATCAATGAATTTCTATTAGAATTTCAGTAGTATATCTTTACAATAACTCAACTCTCTCTTTGAAAATGAGAGGAGACCCCCTATTTATAGTTTTCAAAAAAAAAAATGAATGGCCAAGATTTAATCTCATTGTGTGGCCAAGATTCACTACAAATTAGGTTTTCACCTACACCCAGTATTTTACAATTTAAAATTACATTTCTTGTCCTATCCTTATTTTGTTCTCTAGTGTCTGGAATTGTAGCACTTTTGTCTTCTAGTTGATTGCCCCTTTTGTTCTAGTTGTACATTGAGAAAATAAACAACAATGACTGGCTTTCCTTCATTGTTCTTTACAGTGGCGTACCCCGCGAACTTTCCTATTAGTGCCTAAAGTTTATTCCATTCTAGAATGTTAGATTGGAGCACTTGGAAGGTCAATTTCTTGGACCTACTAGTGATCAACTCCCAATTCTTTGTACACTTCGGCGTATTCTTGATTACTTGCTCTGATTGGGTGAAGGCTCAGGTGGCAAAATCCATGAACTCTAGCATTAGTGAGTCTGTAGCCCTGTTCTCCATCTTCTTATGGAAATAAGGCCTTATCTTTTCAGGATCTAGCTTGATGACTGACATGTCATAGTTTTTCATGAGCCTTAAATATTCCTCACAATCTACCCGATGTTCTTTGACCCACTCTAGGTCGAGCTCTACTTCAATGAGCACTCGCTCCAAGACTTCTCTTTCGTATTCTAGGTCCATTTTCCATGTCTCAACCAACCAATGATCATCCTTTTCCAAGGACAACTCATTTTCCCATGTCTTCTCGGGCATTTTGAGGATAGCCCCAAGCTTAGGGTATGTAATGTTGTACAATTCCAAGAAGTACAAAATTTCTCTGTGCCCTCGAGCTATTTTTTCACTTCCTGAAACTTATTAGTTGTTCTGACAACATGACCAATGCTCATATCACCATTGTAAAGCACACACTAGAACCAATCTTCAGTAGCCTTGGTCTAGTTCTTTCTTCTCTCCAGCTTGCTTATGTGATTCTTGGACAACAACAGTGGCGGGGCTAATAAAGTTGTGGGTAATTCCTCAGTGGAAGACCACTGTTGAATGTAGGTGGTGAGGTATGCCACTTGTGCCTTCAATTCCTACTTGGAGGATTGGTCCTTGCTCATGTAGTGCACAATAGTGGAAATCGGTCCCTAGAGATGATCAATCTTTTTCTCTCTGCTGGTTGTACCTAGGTCAATGGTGGAGATATTATAGCTAACTCCTCCTTTATCTATTACCGGAGTGGCAATTTGTACTGTTCTCGATCTCGACGTATCCATCATGATATGGGATTAGACCCTCAACTTCTTCTCCTCCTTCACTCCTATTTTAGCTAATGCAAGGATAGCTTCTAGCCTTTCTTTGGGATCCATGAGGGTGGGGATCTTCTTTTGTAGCTACTTCTCCAACCACTTGGGCATCTGAGATCCCTCCTTTGGTGATTCATGATCACCTTCCTCTCTTTGAGTGTTTTGGATCTCCCTTTATTCACGACCCGAGACTTCCTACTCTATTTTCTCTTCTTCTTCATTTGAGTCACGAATGAATATGGTTTTTATTTCTTGTAACCCAACAACAACTACATTTTCCTTAGCGTTATCTTCCCTTTCAAGTTCCCTTTCCTTTTCTTCTTTCTCGAGCTTTGTATGAAGTTCTACCTTAGGGCTCCTTTTTTTTTAGCCTCTTCTCTAGGCTTATCTTCTTCTTCATCTTCTTTCTTCTTCTCTTCCCATGTGGGAGGAATTTCTTCTTCTTGAGTGAGGCCCTCATCTTGTTCCTTGGTAGGAGGCTCTATAGATACTTCCAGTACCTTCATATGTTTCTTTCTTTTCCTCAAAATACTATCTCTCAACTTCCTCTCCAATATCTTTGAGTTGTTTAGACAACTCTTCCTCAAGTTCTTGATTGGTGGAATCTGCTATATACTTGGCACCGGGGCCTTTGGCATCTTCCTCTAAGGACTATGACCTTTCTTCTTCATGTAATACCTCATTGATGACCAAGTTTGATATTTCGGATGCTCATGGTAGTCATCCTTGAATGGATCCTCAAGTTCCTCATCCACTTCTTTGGCAACCTCCCTTTGTTGCCTCTCTAGCTCCTTTGAGATTTGCATTATCACCTCCATTTTGGGTGGTTCTGTCAAAGGAGGGATAGGGAGACTAGTGATAGCCTGATCCAAAGCATCTTATACTACCGGATTTCATTATCACTCCAAAGAGCTCCATAGGTATATTTTGCATATGTCAGGCAAAGGCCTCTAGAAGAGTGAGGGTAGGCATTGTCATTGCGGAGGCTAGAGGAATTGCAGCTGATGGAGACATTGAAGAGGATGAGAGTGGGGAATTTTTCATAGAGGAGGAATCTCTCACCATAATGGGTGCAAATGGTGAGGTGGAAGCAAGGTGTACTAAGATGTCCACCGCGGGCAAAGAGTAGATGGGTAATGCTTGAGATCTTAGAGGAGTAAGGGCAACGATAGTGATGGTGGCAGTAGGAATAGAGGTGGAAAGTGGGGACTTTGGTTGTTTAGCCTCTTCTTCCTCTCCTTCATGCAATGGATCTTCTTGGATCATAGGAATTTCAAAGAATCCACCTGATTTCCTAGCCCTCTTTAAGGTCTTTCCTTTTGAGGCCTTCCTTGAATACACCTTTTTTTTTGGTTGGCACTCAACTACCTCTTTTATTTTCCTCAACCTAGTAGCTGGAGGAGATTTTGGAGCCTCTTCAGTTGGGGAAACAACAATCCCACTATCTATCTCACTCTCGAGCTCATCTTCGAGCTTAATGTATGTTAGAGTCACTCCCTAGATCTTTAATTGGGAAATTTGTGCATTGATCCACTGCTTTTTTTTGTGCTCCACTGGTTTTGTTAAAGTATTGAATTCGTTGAGCTCTTCCTCATTCTATTCAATTAGGGGCAATGGAAAGTTGGCAACAACACCAAACCTTGGATCTATGACAATGTTCTCATCTTTGACAATCTGATCTGGTACTAGGAATAGTTTGACTATTTTGACAAAGTATGTAGTCATACGCATATAGTGTCTCATGCGCACCTCCTTGTCATCCCAACAATTAGCCCAAAAGTTTTCAACATTGTGCAAATGGGCGTATTCCTTCCCTACAATCTTCAATTTTCCATATGGGTCCATCCTTGGTCGAGCAATGTGGAGGCCCAAGTTGTATTCAATGATCTCCTTAGAATATTCAACACATTGGGCTACTGGAAGGGTATACATTCCCTACCCAAATGTAAGAGGATATGGTATTGTTGCCTGGTGCTTTCCAGCAATGAGAGTATGCACATTTTGAAGCTACCTTGGGACTTCTAGTAGGATTAGCCAGTCATTTGGATATTGAGGCAGCTTGTATGGCCTCTTAGTGAAGCCCTCCATTTAGATGTAGGTAAATTTAGGGAATTGTATGAACATGAATCTAAATCAGTGGATGAATGCATGGACACTATGTGTGCTCTCCTCTCGAAACCCCCTCTGAGAAGTCTGATGATGTGCCCAATAAAGGCATCATTCACCCTGCAATAATCCTTCTTAAAATTTTGGTATTATTCCTGTCATATACTTTCAGCTCATGTAGAACAAGGAGGTCTTCTTGACCACTACAAACTGCTCATGCAGATTGTTGTTGATCATTTTGGGCTAGTGAAATTTGGTTTGTCCTTGGATGATCTCTTCTATGAAGTAGAACATCCAATCCTAGAAGTAGGCTATAGTTGGGATGCCCATGACTCTGCTTAGCAAAGTCACCAGATCATGATAGTCTTCATAAAAATCACTTCTGAAACAATTCTTGAGGCACTATGTTCGCATTGGCCCTCTTCTCCTTTAACCAATATTAGTTAATCAACTTCTTACATTTAAGAGGGTTTTCCTTCCATGTACTCTATGCATATTCTTTTGTTGTTTCCTCCATAGGGTCAAATGTAGGGGTGTGGAAGGTTTTGCCTATGGACTTGGTAGATAGGTTGGCCAACACCTTGCCATCACGATCAACAATTCTTTTTATTTTTCCCTGATAGGCTTCTTAATAAGCCATTAACAATTCTAGAGCCACAAGAGCTGGTGGGAAACCAACTGCCTTAGCCAAACCACTTTTCTTGATTTTCTTTGCATTTTCCGTAGTGGGGTTGGTGATGGCCCTTTGTCTGAATTCATCAATTTCAATTTGTCCAAGGTTGGTATTTGTAACGGTATCCCACTTAGTGGTGACCTTGGAGTTGACCTCTGTTCCCTGAAATTGATACTTCATTTGATGGGGTTGATGGGGTTGTGGGCAAGAGGTTGCGGAAGAGTCCTAGGTAAAGGCCATCTGACAATGGCAGGGATGAGACAACGGCCCACAAAAGTATTTTACTTAGTTATTTCATTTTCTAGGACCATAGGGGAAATGCAAGAAGTAGGGTCTACATTGTGGACAAGTGAGGCCATTTGGACATTTAGAGAAGGTGAAGATGGAATGGTGGCCTACAGGTGGCAACACACACCATCAAACCCGCATGAAACATCAACATGCAATATTTTACTCGAGGAGAATGAAGTGGTCGCAGAAGGTTTAGACCTTGCTTGGCGGAGGCAGACTAGGCTCAAATGTTGAATGGAGTTCAAAGGCTAGTAGCCTGCAAAAGAGTGCCTGCTCCTTATCTTTACTTAACAATTTTTTGTTTGAAGGAAATTGGAGGGAGACGGATGATGCGAAGTCCACAAAATGGAAGGGCGAGAGCAATTGGCCATCCAGAAACAACGAAGAGCATGGGGCAGCCTGTGGACGGACCCCCGTAGTGCTTCATCCACAATGAAGTTCAACCTTAGGTAAATTTTGGGCGACTGGGATGGCGATAGAGGAAGCAGGGTCCATGAGGTGGAGGGAAGCAAGGGTCTTGCCATTTGGGATGGTCATTGAAATGATGGAAAAGTAGCGGTAGAAACCCACGTCAAATGTCTTGTGGTCAAGGTTTGGTGATTCACTAGGGTGACAGACAAGGGTCTCATAGAACTTGCTAGGCAGAGGGTCAAGGTTAGATAGCCGTTGAGAAACAATGAGAGAAAGGGGGCCATCCCTATGTAGAAACCCACACTCACAAATCTACAGGGGTCATGTGGATCCTCACTTAGAATTTCCATGTGGTTCAACGATTATGGCAAGGAGGTGGTGTCCACTTGCATGAGTGAGCCCGCCAAGGGTGACAACCACAATTTGAAGTTTTCTATTTGAAGAAATAAGGCAATGATAGTGGGAGACCTATGGGCTATGAGGGCTTGATGACCCTGGTCAAGAATGACAATTGAGGTGGCAAGTTCCACATGACCCCAACATGTTGGTTTTCAAAGGATTTTCAAATTCTAAAATGTTGGTTTTGTGCGGAATTTAGTATTCTAGCCGGTTGCCTAAGGTTTTACATTTTTCTCTCTTTAAAATTTTCAAATTTGTGAAGAATTTTTTTTTGGAGTAAACACAGCTAGGGCAGGGGAAAACTTACCTGACAAACCCGATGGTAGGAAAAGAAGAAAGCTCTAAATTTGTCCTTGAGGCAAGGCAAGTGCGAAGGCGACAGAGGTAGGAGGAGCTCTAACATGTTCAGAAGGAATGTTAGTGAAAATGACAAGTAAAACCTTGCTATTTATAGGACTTCAGCCATTAAATGCTTGCATTTAATGTCAATACGATGACAGGCGCGGTTGGTGGGCATGAATTTTGAAATGGTCGGTGGTGGGAATGCGAAGTCCGCAAGGAAAGTAGCAGTTAAGCGTTTGTCATTGGCAGGTTGGCGAAATGAATGGCTATGGAGGATGAGGATCCCGCAATGCAAGCAGACGCCCCATCTCGGCCGCCATATAAACAATGAAGGTAGAATGGAATTCCATAAAGGGCAGTTTGCATGGGCAGACCCGCAAAGGGAAAAGGTCACTAGTTTTAAGGACTTAGGGAAAACTGCCAAAGGAACTCCACAAAGGTAAGAGACTTGAAAATTTCAAGGGTGGTGAATTGGGTCAACTCAAGATGATAGCTTTAGGACTCCTTACCACTCAAGACCCAAAATAGGGGGCACACAAAATGAGGCGAAAGAAAAAGCGACCCAACAACAACGAAAAAGAGAGGGTCCTTGTTCTGAATGGGGCATGTGTGCTATAGGCATAATAGTTTCCAACATTGATTAGCTTTGTGACCATAACCATTGCAATTGTAGCATTTACCAGAGTAAGATCTAGCTTTTGAGTCACACTAGTTCTGCAATTTAATGCTTTATGACTCATTTTATTGCAATTGAAACAATGACCATTAAAAGAGAAGGGTCTTCTACTTTCCTGTTGCTTTTCCAGATACTTTCCTTTGTTTTCTTTGCCATATTTGATCTTAGCTTCTTTTACCAAATAAGGTTTATTGTGCAAGCATTCACCAACTTCATAGTCTAAGCCTTCCTTGTTGTTGGTGGTCTTTGGGTTGCTAAAATTTCATCAAGCTTTTTCGAACTTGCTTTGTATTTGACCTCCTGCTTCTTTGATTCTTCTAAATCCAATTTGAGAGATGCAACTTCTTGTTTTAACTTCTTGCATTCTTCCAATTTTCCTTTGATTGCATTATTTAGATGTTCCTTGGTCTTTTCATCTTCTTCACTCTTGGCTTTCAAATCAAGAATAGTAGCATTTGCTAACTTGAGTTCATTACTAACCTCCTTGTGCCTTAGCTTGAATTTTTGGATTTGATCCTTCAATTTACTGACACAATCATTTGCCATTTGAAGATTTTTTGAGAGAGCCTTATTTTCATCTTCAATGATTTCAAGTTCTTCAAGAATGGACATGAGTTCTTTTTGATCCATGGTAGATTTGGGTACCATTTGTTCAACCTTTTGGATCTCCTTTGAGCTATTAGATGCATCTAAAGAATTTGGCTCTGATACCAATTGTTGAACATCTAGAATACTGAGAGGGGAGGGGTGAATAAGTATTCTATTAAAAATATTAAAACTTTTGAATAGCTAACCACATAACATAATTAAAATTATTGAACATAATCAATGCAACACAATAACACATAACACTAAGATTTTTACGTGGAAACCCAAGAAGGGAAAAACCATGGAGAGGGTTAACTCTCACTTGTATTAAGTAATTGGATATAAAATACAAAGGTGGCTCACTACCAAGTTGGCTCATTTCCCAAAGTACAAAAACCAACTATAATAGTTGAAAGATGGCTTATAGCCAAAGTATGTATTACAAAAAATAAACTGCTATAATTGCATCTACATATGCATGAATATAGTTCTCACTGAAGCGTAAAGATCTTCTACACAAATACTATATCAGTTCACAATATAAATCAATTGATTGCTATCACACATTGCATAACATCCTTCATCATCTTCATCTTGTTTATGTCACTTCATACATACATACATACATTATATATATATATATATATATATATATATATATATATAAATCAGATTTACATATTTACTTTAGTCGGCTTGCATCAAAGATGAAGTCGGGTGAACATGTTACACAAAAGTTGAAGATGTTAGCATAGATATCCCATGCTATACTGAATAGTGCCAAACCAAAAACCTATATTAGTAACACTGCTACTAGAACAAGAGATGAGCTATAGATATAAATATTAGACCGATCAATTACATCAATGACAAATATCAACAATTTTTTTGGTCTACCACTTGAAAATCCTATACTGCTTTGGTGTGATGACCAAAGTGCCATTGATATTGCACTCAACCCAATTTAGTATCAGAGTATGAAGCTTATTGAGATACACATGAATCTTATTTGATAGCTCATCCATGATTGCCATCTATCCTTAGAGTATTTTTCTACTAAGGAGTAGGTTGAATAAATCTTCACTAAACCTTTGGTTTTGCCTTATTATATTCAGTTGTGATCGATGCTCAAGGTGAAGTTGTCCTTAGGGGGTCTACTTGAGTCCTTCACATTTTACATCTCATTTTTGGAGGAGATTTTTTCCCATGATATTTTCTCCTTTTCTTTGGTTGTGAGATATATTTTTTATTTATAAATGGGTACCTCATTAGGCCTAGTTGTTGAGACCCTTTTTTTTTTGCTTTTTATGCATTAGTTTGGATTCTCACTAAGTTGCACTTAAAGGGGCATGTTAGACTAAAAAGGTAATTTCCTAATTAACTATTTAATTTTTAGGTTCCTTCTTACACTAGCATACTTAATCTTACTTAGGTCATGTACTTTTTGGTCTCAAGTCATAGTATTAGGATACAAGTCATTATTGAATTTAATCCTCACCTAGGGTTTCACTTAGGGTTTCTCTATACTTTATCAAGGGTAGTTCATTGTATATTGTTTCATGATAAATGTTTTTTGCATCAATAGAAATCTTAGGCTATTATAAAAAATCTATAGCTTTTTCTCTTTTTGTGATTGTTGTGTGAATGCAGGTGGCTTTTGGTAGATATAATGTTGAGGAATCAACTCCAACATTGTGCAAATCTCTTAGTTGAAAGGAGGGAAATGAAAATATTTAGAATCATAATTGATAACATGGTTAGAGAAATTACTTGTGCTTAATTTACTTATGACACTATATTAATGGTGGGAATCACCAAATAGAGTGTTAGAATGTTTAAGGGTTGTTTTGACTCTTTTATCTCTACTTTTGGAGCTACTATCAATGCCAATAAATGTAGATTTTCTACTATCATAATTAAATAAAAAACATACATTTTCCCAAATCTTTGAGATTGATCATAGTGGGTATGAGTATTTTAAATATCTTGGAGTTCTATGAGCTTCAAGCTCAAGAATGTTGACTATTAGTCTCATTTATTGGAAAATTTTGATAAAAGAATTCTTAGCTTTAGTAATGGGTGACTAAGTCTTACTAGTAGAGTGGTTTTAATAAAATTTATTATATCTAGTCTTCCTATCTATCAACTAATGATTAATGCCATGCTCTAGCTTCTATCCTTCTTGAGATGGATACAATATGCATGACATTTTTATGGAAAGGAGGAAAATAGTTTCTTTGATAATGAAACTAATTAATTGGAAGAAAGTAAAAAAAATACTTCTTGGTGTCTAGGTATTTGTACCAATATTGTCATTTGTAAGGCCTTTGAGGCAAAGCTCATTTGGAATTTAATAAACCCTCCTACTAGTCTTTGGACAAATATTTTAGCTTATAATACAGAGATGGTTTGAATGGGCTCACTCTTCTCAATATTATCCAACATAAACTGTGCATCTCCAAAATTTGATCTTTGAATCTTGATTGACACTTTTGGTAATATAAGAAAAGATTATATTTCAAGGTTTCTTGGGAAAGTGAGCAACATTAAGTATTGGGATGAGATTTCTCTTGGAAACAAGAATACATTCCTTTCTATCCCTAGGTTCCCCCTTTAATATATTCTCCATCTTGGCATTGAAAATCTTGCCCAACTTATCTCTTGAGATGGCCTAAAAACTAATTTATTCACCTTACTGTGTTGGACCTCGCAAAACATAGAGAGTGACACTTTGAAATATTCTTTTTCCTTCTTCCTATTGATCCAAAAAGTGACGATTGTCTTATTTAGATTAAAATCAACTCCACTAGTTGCTACATTGTGATGGATGGTTACTATCACATATAGGAAAATGAACCTACTGACATATATTTATACAAACAATTTGGAACCAAACTGTCACCCTCAAAATAAAGATATTGTAGTGGCTTGTTAGACAATAAAAGATCCTTACTCATGACAAACTTGTCAAAATACATATCATGGCCCTCGCATATACCTCATATGAGTTGATGTGAAAATATATTCATATATTATCATAAGTTTATTAGGGAGCCTATATTAGTAATTTATTTTACTAAATTTTTATTTTGTGAATCTTGTGACATGTGTCAAAATATTTCTTCTTCCACTTTGTCTATTCTTGGAAAATGTAGTTGTATATCTTCTTTTACTTTTCCATTTGTGAATAATGAATAAATGCACCTCTTCACATTTTTCATTAATTTTTTCTAGTTTTTCTCTTGTTTAGTAGCTCTCTCTTATCTAAAAGAATTATTGTAGAGATTCTTGGCTCATGTAAATCTAACTATTAGCTTTGAGATTGTATTGGAGCCTTAGATCTATACATTCGTTCTCTTGTTTTGAGATTTTTTCCTAGGAGGCTTCATATAATGTATCCTAGTGCAAAATAGAGCTAAAAAACGAGTTTAGAAGGCCAAAAAGCCTATAAATAGACATAAAATTCATTAGGTTTTGGTATGATATTTTTGGGGGTTGTAGATTTCACATTTTTCAATATTTGTACAATTGTATGGATTTGTACAAATACATATGACCAGATGATTTCCATACACATTGCCATTGTACAAGTCCTTTAGTTTTGGTCATAGGTTTCAAGAATTTATCTAGCATCTTTCATCAATATCTAGTGGTTCAACTCATTTATTTGGCATAATATTCTAGGGGTTTTTTTCTTTATCCCCAAGCTTTTACTCAATGGTCACTATTGTTTGCAAGCATTGGCATTAGTACCAAGTCATATTAGTATCCCTAGCCCCTTGTTTTTCTTAGTTACATGGAGGCTTATCCCTATTCATTGGGCCATCATTTCTCTACCTCCACTCCATTAGTTTACATTGCCAACTGACCTCCTAGGTGCCACAATCCTACTACTGTAATAGTGGTTATACCCCTTTCAATTGCATGAGGCAGCTTTCTTTCAAAGGGCATAGCTTGGGCATACAATGTTTCTTTTTTCAAATAAATAGGCATTAGAAAGCTATTTTTGAGAAACACATGCCTATTTTTGTTGTTTGAAGTCTAGATTTCCTTTTTTGTCTTTGAGCTCATTTTATTCACCTAGAATCTAAAAATGATTAGGCATTGGATAATGTATTGAAAAAATATTCTTATCCACCCATATATTTTTTCTAGATTCAACCTTACACACCTTTTATTCCATTTGTCATTTGTTTGCATTTTGGTTGATATCCTAAACATTTTGGCATCTTGATAAATTCTATTTTCTTGAGTAGATTTCATTTCAGCTTATTGATATTATTGATCTTTTTTTTTTTTTGGGAGAGTGCCATGAGTTTTTATATTCATCCTTATATGGTAATCCTCAATAAGGTTAATTATGAGTCTTGGTGAAAGGAATCCTAACACATTTTAGTTGGCTTAAATATTTTTCCTTATCTTTATTTTCTCATACTTGATCTAGACACACTTGAGAGGAAGTTAACATGGGAAATAAAATTGAATATTCCATAATATTTTAAATTTTTCATTGTTAATTACGATACTATGGGTGTTATTTTAGACCTTGAATGCCCACACACACTTTGGAACAAGATTTGGGAGATGTATGAAAACTATTATGTATCACCATTCCTAGAAGATCCTAGTATGTATTTCCTCATACACATTGATGATATAGATAATATACCTTGCGATGATGATACTTTAGAGGATCTTGAATATTATGAAGGTCTTAAATGTTCTTTTGATATAGAGATTTCTCCTATTGCTCCTTATCCTTGTATCAAGATCACATCTCCATCGCATGTGACTACTTCAAAGTTTAGTGTTACTTCTTTGAGAGCTCCCATTATTTTTTTGTAGTGGGTCAATTTTGGTCTTTCATATGCACCTCATTTGGATTACTCTTTATTAGAAATTTCATACTTGTTTGTGGAGTCTCACATTTATGATTTGGAGGATTCATTAGAGGATTTGAATTATCTCTTTGATTGCATTGATGTCATCACTTCATCTTCTATGTTTTCAAATGTAGTTCATATTTTTCCCTCTCCTAGTTCCACTTCTCTAATTGAGCATTAAGTTCCTATTTTGGAGGAGACATATTTTTTTAGCATGAGGACATTAGAGTTGGATTTAGAGGTACCTATTTGGATTTGAGTTCCCTATTCATCTAGATTATGGGAATGGCTTCTACATTCACTTGTGGATTTATTTCTTCCCAAGGAGAGGAATGTTATTTGTAGGCAATGAATTATTTTCTATTTTCAAGCATTCACCATAGGCACCAAAGTTACTTCTTTGTAGAGGGAACATAACATCTCATTCATTAGCTCTCTCCTATGGGGAGTATTCATTATGTATTTGTGATGGATTTGGTTGTTTGAAATCCATCACTTGCACATACATGTTTGTTGTTTTTTTGTTTTTTGGATAAGAGTTTTTTTTCATTGGATTTTTCTCCTTTACTCATGCTATGATATATATTTGTTTACAAATGGATAGTTAATCATGAATTATTATTAAGACCCATATTCCCTTTTGGCTTGTGTGTATAGTGATCCAGAGTAGGGAGGAGATCTTCAAACAATCACAATTCAATCTATTTTGATCAATCCTTCAACCTTGAAAACCCTAACTTGGCATTGTTTCACAATTTCTTCATATTCTTCTTGTAGCACATCAAACAATGAATTTTTTTCATATCTTTCAAAAGAAATTTCAAACACACAAAAAAATTGACATTCTAGATACTCTTTATGGCATTCTTTGACATATCTAATTTGTGCATACACTTGTTTCAAACCTTCACCTCCTAAAATTGATTGCTATGCTGGAATTAGGTTCAATTAGCCCTGTTTTACAAAACAACTTCAAACCAAACACTCTCCCAACCACAAACTTCCATTCCAAGACTAAAAATAGGTCACATAAGGACTAAACCAATTATTTTTTTCCACTAAAATACCCATAATCTCACCAAACTTCAAAACCCCTACTTAGGCCTATTTAAGCTTGTTCACAAGAGGGTTTATTTAATCTATATACACCAGTCCTCAAATCTCTTCACCAACACCTTAGACACATCACATTAGGTTTGCACAAGCATATTTTATCAACTAGAATGGCCTCCTAACACTTCTTCAACAAAACCCTACTCCTATGCTTCTTTTTTGCTTGAAAACATGAAAGAAACCAACTAGGCCATCAACCTAAATTGCCCAAACCCTCATCCTTGCTCCTGCCAACACTAATATCATGAAAAACAACCTACCTAACACCATTCCATTGACTTACAGATAATTTTATTAGTGGAATGGTCTCTTATGCCATTTTTACACCCTCAAAACATGGTTTTCAACCCATTTTCAATAAAAATCTTCAAACTTGCTTTAAACTCTATAGAATCAACTCAAACCAAATCCAAAAGATTGCTAACACATTCCTCTATTAGTTCCAATGAAGATTAATACATTTTCATTCTGTACAGAATTGTACCACATGTTGTAGCAGCATAAGTAACTGAAAACACACAGAAAATGAGAGGTTTCTTATTGCTTTTCCAACAAAATCAACTCCAGAACCATGCCATGAAGTTTCTAAGGAATATTTAAACTTGTAAAATCAAAACTCATTGGTTCCAACTACCTTTTGAACTACTTGACCATTGAACTCCCCAAAACAAGAAAATTTGCAAAGTTTCCAAAGCAACATTGACAACATTTACACAAAACTTAACAACTTTAACTCTAATCGACCCAAAATAACTTTAATCACCTAAAAAAATTATGAATGGTCTCACTAGACCTGATTACACCCAAAAATGACTCAACTTTAAACAAAACCACCTTTATACCCCTATTTACATGATGGAGCTAGGTGCACTTACACCATACACTTGGACAGAAAAAAGGACTCAAGTCCCTTGAGGACTGTGCTACAACAAACCATGTTTGATCACATTATTTCTTGATCTCCAAATTTCCTTCCATTTGGTAATCCCTTCCATTGAACTAGGTATTGAAGATTTGCATTGTTTTTTGCATTAGGGAATTCTTTGCCACCTATAAATTGCTCCAACTTCATTGGTTGACCTAATGGATGTTCTTTATCTCTTCCCTCATCTAAAAACATTGTTGAACCTACTTTTATTCCTACAAATATACCTTTTTCCATCCTTGTAATGAGTTGTCTTCTTCTTTACCTTTGATGCATGCTTGAATTTTCCCATTTTCTCTTGTAATCCCTCCTTAACGTCTCCACCTTTGTCTTCCATTCCTTCCCTCTATTGTGATGCACCTACAATTATTGCTTCATCATACCTATTAGCCTCTGACATAAAATGAATTAATTGGCCAATGTCTCCTTTTGAAAACAAGGAGTGGAACACCTCTTTCACCTTCCTAGCAACATAATCTTCAAGCTCATCTTGAATCTTCAAGATCAATTCATCCTTGACCTTCTTAATATTAGATCTTATCCTTATCTCAATATCATTTCCTTCCAAAGGAAAATCATGCTTCATACCTGCTATCTCAACATTCCCATGCTTTGAAATGGCTACAAGGTTCTTGTCTTCTTGTTCTACTTTTATGAATTCTTTTCCCTCCAAAATTGAATCATTCTTCAAATATGATGTTTTGGTATCCCTATGCCTGGTAGTGGCTACAAGTGTCATGTTCTCTCCTTTCTCTACATTGATGAATTCCTTTCTTCCTAACATTATCACTTTACTTGCCTTAATTTGTCCCTTATCATCTTCTATCAATGGAGTTAATGTAAAAGAGGTTCCATCTTTCTCAATCTCATAAGTATTGTTCCTACCATCATACAAGGCATGTCTATCAAACTACCATAGTCTTCCTAGTATCAAATGGCACACACCCATAGGCAACACATCACACATAATCTTATCTTTGTATCCACCTATATTGAACTCAACCCAAGCTTGCTCATTCACCAAAACAAATTGACTCTCATTCAACCAAGAAACCTTATAAGGTGTATCATGTGGTATCCTTTCCAACTTAAGTTTATCAACCATTTCAATAGACACCATATTATTAGTACTTCCAAAATCTATTACAAATTTACATACATTTCCCATGCACTTGCAAGTTGCTCTAAAGAGTATCCTTCTTTGTGATGGCTCCTTCTCCTTTAATTCTTTGAGGAGTGTTCTTTTGACCATAAGTGATTCTCCAACTTTTGGAGTAGTGTATTGCATTGGAGAGTTTACATTTTCATTATCATCTTCTTGCACCAATTGAACTCTCTTTTCACCACCATATGAAGTAGAAGGTTGTTTCTCTGGGAACTTACATGCTTCATGACCAAATTGATTACAATGATAACATCTTCCAAAAAAGGTATTTGAACCTCTACCTTGTCCTTCAAATCTACCTCTAAAACCTCTAAATCCACCTCTTTGATCAACAACTTGTTCGTGTGCTATGTTTGCATCTTCTTGGTCCTCATATGATTGTCTTGAAGTAGAACTTGAACCTCTTCCTCTAGCATTGTTTCCTCTGCCTCTTCCTTGTCTTTCCTTCTTTTCAACTTTTCTCCTGCCCTAATAGCCAACTGAAAACATTCTTCAATTGTCCTAGGAGTGGAAAGACTCAATTCATCTTGAATTTGAAATCTCAATCCATTCGTATACCTTGCTATCTTTTCATTCTCATCCTCAACGTGACCTGCTCTAATGCTCAACTTGTGAAACTCCTTGGTGTAAGTCATGACATCCATTTCTTTTTGCTTGAGATTTTGCAACTTTCTAAAAGTTTGAATTGCATAGTCACCTAGTAAGAATTGGCTCTTCACTTTAGACACCATCTTATCCCATGAATTGATTTTGTTTTTCCCTTTTTCACTCTCTCCTATACATAGTTCCACCAGGTTAGGGTAGGGCCTTTCAATTTGGTTTTAGCAAACTTTACCTTTTGTTCTTCTGCTACCTCCTTGTACTCAAAGTAGTTGTCCAGTGCATCAATTCAATCCAACACTTCTTCTGCATCCAACTTCCCACTATACATTGGAAAATCTATTTTCACATCAGTAGTCTCTCCTTTGACATCCTTCAACATCTTCACCATCCTTCTTTCATCAGGGTCCAAGTCATCATCACCTTGGACTCCTCTTTGAGGGTTGTCATTCTCACCCTCTTCCTCTTTCTCTCGGTCACTCTCCTCTTCAGTGGCCTTACCTCTTCTTTGATTTTTTTCCAATGTTGCAAGTCTGGCTAACATAGCTTCTTGAGACTCTTTCATCATCCTTATTTCTCTAGCAATGACTGCACTACCTTTAGGAGGCATCTTGTCCTTCAATTTGCAACTTTTCCATCTTCAAACTTCAACCTCTTTCCTTGAAATGATCAAAACCTATGCTCTGATACCAATTTTATGTAGAGTAGGGAGGAGATCTTCAAACAATCATAATTCAATCTATTTTGATCAATCCTTCAACCTTGAAAACCCTAACTTGGCATTGTTTCACAATTTCTTCATATTCTTCTTGTAGCACATCAAAAAATGATTTTTTTTCATATCTTTCAAAAAAAAATTCAAACCCACAAAAGAATTGACATTCTAGATACCCTTTATGGCATTCTTTGACATATCTAATTTGTGCATAAACTTGTTTCAGACCTTTACCTCCTAAAATTGACTGCTACACTGGAAGTAGGTTTAATTAGCCTTGTTTTACAAAACAACTTCAAACCAAACACTCTCCCAACCACAAACTTCCATTCCAAGACTACAAACAAGTCACGAAAGGACTAAATCAATTATTTTTGTCCACTGAAATACCCATAATCTCACCAAACTTCAAAACCCCTACTTAGGCCTATTTAAGCTTGTTCACAAGAGGGTTTATTGAATCTATATACACTGGTCTTCAAATATCTTCACCAACACCCTAGACACATCACATTAGGTATGCACAAGCATATTTTATCAACTAGAATGGCCTCCTAACACTTCTTCAACAAAACCCTACTCCTATGCTTCTTTTTTGCTTGAAAACATGAAAGAAACCAACTAGGCCATCAACCTAAATTGTCCAAACCCTCATCCTTGCTCCTGCCAACCCTACTATCATGAAAAACAAGCTACCTAACACCATTCCACCGACTTATAGATAATTTCATATGTGGAATGGTCTCTTATGCCATTTTTACACTCTCAAACCCTCAAAAAAGGGTTTTCAATAAAAAGCTTCAAACTCTATAGAATCAACTCAAACCAAAGCCAAAAGATTGCTAACACATTCTCGTATTAGTTCCAATGGAGATTAATACATTTGCAGTCTATGCAGAATTGTAACACATGCTATAGCAGCAAAATTAACTAAAAACGCATAGAAAATGAGAGGTTTCTTATTGTTTTTTCCAACAAAATCAACTCCAGAACCATGCCATGAAGTTTCAAAGGTATATTTAAACTTTTACAATCAAAACTCATCAGTTCCAACTACCTTTGGAACTACTTGATCGTTGAACTCCCCAAGACAAGAAAATTTGCAAAGTTGCCAAAGCAACATTGACAACATTTACACAAAACTTAACAACTTTAACTCTAACTAACCCAAAATGAGTTTAATCACCTAAAAATATTAGGAATGGTCTCACTAGACCTTATTACATCCAAAAATGAATCAACATTAAACAAAACCACCTTTAGACCCCTATTTACATGATGGAGCTAGGTGCCCCTACACCATATAGCCTCCCTAAGTTGCACTTAAAGAGGGGTGTTGATGTGTAATAACATTCACATTATCATAAATTTATTAGGGAGTATTTATTAAGAAGTTATTTTCCTATTTTTAGTTTGTGAATCTTGTGACATGTGTCTTGGGATTTATTTTCCCACTTTGTCTATTCTTGGAAATTTTTGTTGTGTATCTTTCTTTTTTTCATTTGTGAATAATGAATGAATGTACCTATTCACATTTTGCATCAATTTTCTCTAATGTTTCTCTTGTGTAGAATAATTAGTGTAAAAAATATTTGCTCTTATAAAGCTACCTATCACCTCTAACAAGATGTTTCAAAGGTAGTGAAACACACGATAATCTCTTATTTGATTGCGATGCAATATCCATAATTTCGATCTCTCTTGCTATTTGCTTTGATGTCCATTTTAAAAATATATTAAATATGAACACTTGCACTACAAAATGAAACAAAATTCTACAAAAAATATTTACAAGGTAAACCTCTCATGGATTCTTATAGTCTTCTATTCCTTTTTTTCTACATGTACAATATTTAGTTGGACAATAACAACACATTTTTGAAGATAAAGCTATCCAAGAGAAATATTTGATTCAAAAGATCGAACATGTCATGACTGATAATGCTAAAGCTTAATTCAAAGTAAAATAGAATACAATCACCCTCTTTAGAGCTAAACTCAATCTTCTTCGAAGATGGAATCTCTTTGATCCTTTTAGCTCTCCCATTTCTAGGAGTTGTTCAATCTCCATTAATTATCCAACTCTTTTCTTTGATGGTGCTTTTAAAGCTAATTCGGGGATTATGCTAGTGGTGTTCTTTGGAGAGAGCTAACATAAAAATATTGGAATTTTGCATGAGCTTGAGACTAACTTTTAGCAATATTATTGAATTGATGGGATGTAAGCTTGAGCTATTCTTGGCAACTAAAGAAAATACCAAGAATCTCTCAATTTATGAGAAGTCCAAGTTAATCATATAATTATTCTCAAGAACCTAGGTAATCAAATCCATCCAACTCAAGCTGCTACTCTTTTAAACTAGAAATATTCTAATTTTTTTGATCAACTATATTGACACTACATCCAAAAAAGCTAATGAAGGCATTCTTTTATCTTGAGGTTTTGCAAAAGTTAAAGAGTTTAGGAATAAAAGTACAAAAAAATCCTACTACTAGATATAATGCTTAATTGTTGGGCTTTGCTAGAGCACTCTAAGCTAGTTTCAATTCACCATGAGGTGGGTTTATTGTATTTATCCAAATCCTTCTCTCGAATTGGTTGCTATTATTTGTATCTCTAATTGATCACTAAATCTTTTTTCTTTCTTTTACAAAAACTATGTAGTAGAATCTTAATAAAATATCATAAGTTGACATACTACAAGAAATACCTCTTACTTATCAATGGATGAGCTAAAACAACTATATTATGAATTGTACATAAAGCACAACACTTGTTGAAGGTTTTGCAAATGGGGTAGCAAACTAAGTGGACTTGATCTTGGGGAAACTCCATAATTAAGTGTGCTCGAGTCTCAATAGTACTAGAATGAATGACCTCCCAAGAAGTCTTGATGCTTCACCTCCATGTGCCTCACCTAAACGTAATGAGTGTTAAGTGGAGCATTCATGCCCATGATGGATGGGTTTGTGTGAACCACTACACATGAAATATGGGTCAATGAGTTTGACTCAAAAATTATATTTGAATCCTAATAAAATATCATAATTTGATACATTGCAAACAAAAAAACCTCTTGTCAATGGATGAGCTAAAGGGCCTCTACAATGAATGGTTCATAAGATATCATACTTGTCGAAGGTTTTAAAATTATGGGGTAACACGCTGAGTGTATTGGAGTAGTACAAAGGTGAGAAACTGTCTAGCATATAGTTATTGTCAATTATTAGCCCACCTGAGTTGGAGTAGTACTTAGGTGAATAACCTTCAAAGAAGCCCTAATGCTTCACCCATATTAACATCAACTAGATAAAATAAATATTAAATAGATCATTTATGCCCATAAGAAAAGAGTTCATAGAAAGCACTACTCATAGAATATGAATCAATGAATTTGACTAAAAAATTACATAATTAAATTGTAATGAACTATGATAACTTCACACACTCTAACCTAAAAACAAAAAAAACCTCCATAATTAGGTATCCATGTTATTGAAAGTGAAGAAAAAAGTCTAAGGCTATATCAATTCGCAAATGTTAATCTGAACAAAGAGGCTTCTGATTCAGCATAAACTTTAAAGCTGCAAAATGGTTGGAAAGAAACAAAGAAAATCTGCAATTCTAAAAGTAATTCTCTGAATACAAGTACAATGCAATTACTTAAAAGGTTTGTTGGTTATTACCGTTTACAGGATTAGGGTTTACAGAAATGGTGTAAAGCTGTTTGTCTTGCAGACGTGGATATGGTATTCCCGGAGAGGGTTTGAACTCGAGCTGCACATTAGCCGGCGGATTGACATTTTCGTCAACAGGAAACCATATGAAAACTGCAGACCATGGATCATCGTCCTCCAATGGGTATTTGTACAGTCTGTTGACAGAGTCTGGAGGGGTTTCGGGCTTAGACGAGGACTGTCCTCTCCTGTGCGGGGGAACATAAGCCATCTTTCTTTCTTCTGCACTATTATTGGATGGCAGAGAGAATGTTGCAGGCTTCAACTTCGAATAAAGAATTTTTTCACCTGTAACGCTTCAGAAAACGAAAAATTTCTACAGCAGCGTTTCAGGAAAAAAACAGAAAAATTTCTGCAGTAGCGTTTCAGAAAACAGTATGCGAGATCAGAAGTTACAGGAATTTACGAACAGGCGTGTAAATACTTTAAATAAAGCTAAGAATATTTATGAACTACTTTCCTTTTGCCTTTTTCCTTGAGGAGCCAGTTGCAGATGGAAATGTACAGGAATTTGAGTATACTTAATGGTTAAGAATGAACAAACAAGAAACAGGGGAAGTTTTGTAAGGTTTAATGTTTGTCTTAATGGGTAGAAAAACTATCTAGAGTTTTAGATTATTTGTAATTGTAAAAGGGAAGTTTTGTGAATATTATAATGAAATAAATATGTAACGGTGAGATAAGTAACTCATGTCAATTCCTATTTAGTTTTAGGTTCATTTGATGGAATGTCTTTAATGTAATTATATCTAGATAAGAGACACATTATTGTGTTAAATTTAGCTCATGTCTTGATCCTTACCTCTCCTTATCTCTTCTCACTTGCACTTATTTTTGTACATTCATCATTTACCCCTTATTTATTACAACTCATTCCAACTTACCTTGAGACATTTGATCTTTCTTCAAGATTAAAGTTTCCTTAACAAGTCCATTTTCAGCCCCCTTAAGATAGGTCTAACAACACATAGTAATCTCAATTTTAAACATTCAATTTCAATTGGAAATGTGTCTCTATATTTAATTGTGTAAGAATTTGTGTTATGAACATTTTGGAAGTACACTTTGTGATCCATTATTAGGATGTAGAGAAAAGGAGAAGATAATTTAAAATGATGAATTGTAGACCAAAACTAACGAAATAGACGAGGGGAGTAAGATGTTGTGAAAAATAACAGACCACTAGATAGTTCAAATAAAATAAAAAGAGAAGAAAGTAAACATACCTTAAATGAAATTAAATTAAAGATAAAAAAACTAATAAATAATTTAAATAAAAATTATAGGTTCACATAAAACAAACAACTAAATAGGTATAAGTATATATAAAAGGATAAAGTCATACAAACAAACAAAAAATGTGTGCAAGACAAAAGGGAGAAGATGAGAGGGAAGGGGAGATTAAAAAAGGGGAAACAAAGGGTGATCAGAAAGAGAGAATAAGAAAGGAAGACTTGAATAAAAAAAGGGAAGAAGGGAAGAAACTCCGAGGACAAGACTGAAAAAGGTCGAGAGAGGGTTCAAGGAGGGAGGGAGTGGTTTCTAAGGCATGACAATAAGGGTTACCAAGAAAACATATATGCACACAAACTAAAAATAAAAAGACCTATTTATAAAGGTTCTTATACATACAATTATATATGTATTTTTATATACATAAACATCTACCAAATTCTCATATAAAAACAAATTAAAAGAATGTGATTACACACACAAATAAAAATAAAAATGTGTTTACATAAAACAAAGAGACAAATCTGTAACTATAATTATATAAGCTTAAAAAAGAACTTACTGAACTTGAACAAACAAATCTATATCTATGACCAAATAAACTAAAGAAGAGATGTGCCCATATCTATATAAGAACATGAAAGAGAAACAAAAAAAAGATACAACCAAAATAAACTCAATGGAGAAAACAAGCACCAAGAATAATGACAACACAAGGAATAGAAAGAAAAAGAATCCAAATTGTAACCGTTAGGGAAAATAAGGACTTTGAGTGAGGAGGGGGAAGTAGGTGACTGGGTAGGAATAGAGAGGTGTAAGACATGAGGGAGAATATGAAAGGGAAGGAGAGATTGAAAAGTGGAAGAAAAGGGTGATTAGAAAGAGAGAATAAGTGGGGAAGACATGATGAAAGAAGGGGAAGAAAATATTAGAGTAAGGCCAGAAAAGGAGTAGGTCAAAGGGAGGGGAGTGGTTTATAAGACATGCTAGCAAAGGTTTCCAATAACTATATATTTCTATATGTATGTAGACACACACACACACCCATATATATAACACAACCAATTTAAAAACCAAAAAGAAAGATAAAAAAATAAAATGTGAGAAAAATTAAAATTAAAAATACATATCTATAAAGATGCTCAAATATACAATTACCTATGTATTTATATACATAAAAAATTATAAAATTGTCATATACATAAAAGTCAAAGAATGAGATTAAATACAAATATGCATAATTGTGTATAAATCAAATACAAAAGCAAACAATTGTGTGTACAAGAAACAAAGATGTATACAAAACTATGAATACACAAACTAAATTAGAGACTTAGTAAACTTGAACATACAAATCTATACATATGACCAAACAAACTAAAGGGGATATGTACCTATATCTATACATGAACATGAAAGAAAAAATAAACACAAAAATATATGACAAAAATAAACCCAATAAAGTTCAAGAAAGCACCAAGAATAATGACAACAAAAGTAATAAAAAGAGAAAAAAATCCAAAGCACAAGGATGTGGGAAAAAAGGATCATGGGGAAGATTGGGTGACTAAAAAATGTTGCTACGATAAGAACTAAGGGGGAAAGACATATAAGGGAGAAAATAAAAGGGAAGCGAAGATTAAAAAAGGGGAAGGAAAGGGTGATTAGAAGAGAGAACAAGAGGGAAGACATGGAGAAAAAAGTGGAAGAATGGAAGAAAACCTTGGTGAAAGGTAAATAAACGAGAGAGAGGTCAAGAAGGGGGGAGCGAGTAGTTTCTAAGGCATGTTAGAAAGGGTTTCCATGAATATTAATACATATATTTACATATGTATGCATATATGTATATAGAAACACACACACACACACTTTTGCACATACATACAACCACATTAAAAAAAGAAAAAGAAAATAGATAAAAATAATATGAGAAAAAATTAAGAAAAATATATATCTAGGGAAATGGAGTGAAATTTTACAAAGAATCTAGCCAAATCTAAGTACCATAGGAGAATCTTAAAGAAATAAAGAGAAATGTTAGACGAGGGGATGAAAAATATAGTAGATTAAGGACAACAAACAACTATGTATCTCCTCAATACAAATTTTAAGACCATGCACAAGAATTAGAGAGTTTTGAGGACATACTACCTTGGGAGAGAGGACTAGGACTGCAAGAGAAGTCAATCTCGTGGCTTTGAAAAATATTCTTGTTTTAATGGGAACACTCAAGAGAGAGCAATTAATAAAAAAATATTTATTGATTTGGTGTGTGAAGAGCCCTCAAGGTTAAAAAAAGAAAAAAGTTATCCTTCTTTTGAACACATGGAAAAACTTGTCTTGGGGAAGTGTGAAAGGAAATATGCATCCACCCAAGATAATTTCTAGATAACCCAAATAGATAAATCTATTCAAACAAGTATTTAGAATCCATATGCAAAAGAATAGACAACATACCATCAAATATGACTCAAGATATACCCTAGGAAATCCCTCAAGAGGGAAAAACCCAACCTCCAAAAGAATCCATCACTCATGTATTATTCAACAATAATATTACATGACATTTAGAGTTCTCCATGAACACCTTTGAAACATCAAGCCTTCTACAAGCACTCCATGTGAAAAAGCATGTAACCACACATCCTATGCCATGATTCAAACCTCAAAAATGCTAACAAAATATCATCTCAACTAGCCAAGAAGCCAACTAGCCAACCTTAGACAACTACCCATGTGTTTTCTTTTATAGAAACAAGCTCACACAAAACCACCAAGTGGTATTACATAAAACCATGTAACTAATACCATGCGATGACAACACCATTAACCCCCACATTTTTTGGAAACATGAGCATGGTGTTGTCATTGATGGAAACCCATTGTAGAAGTTATGGTTTATTAGTATGAATATAGTCCAAAGCAAACCAAGCTTTTTTGGGAAGTATGCTAAGTCCCAAACTGAGATAGTGATGTCACAAAGGAACAATTTTATGGTCCACATTGCTCTACACCACAATATCATGAAATTTTGAGGAGATAATGGTACATATTGAAGGATTCAATATCTAATTTTGTAGGGTTTATGTCTTTTGCAATAAAATATATTGATGACAGAGTATCAGACTAAGTAGAGACATAGTTATAGTTACAAAGTTCATGTTGGAATGCTCCACATTCCACCACAAATGATCATTATAATTTTAGGATTTTAGGATTTTTTGGAGATGTTAGATGTGTGTGAACTCTAAGTTTCAAGTGGTTTGGTGGTCTATGTGTCAAGTTTTGGATGAACAGTTGATTCATTCAGTTTTTGCTTCACCAATTTTGTTATGTAGTGTTGACCTAAAGGTTTTGGGGTCATGTGGGATTAAATTGCATATGGATAGGAATCATAGGAGTATATATAGGTCATCCTAACCTATCTTGGTAAAGAACACATTTCGGTTACTTTTTCAAGATATGTATGATGGAGTTTTGAGCCATCGGGTTATGGTATCACATGTTTTATCTAATTCGTCTGACCTAATTAATGATATGATTGTTTGTGAAATATATACATATATATAGAAGGTCAATTCATTGATGGTATGTGTTGTAAGTTTGAAGGTATTTTTATTGATGTCAACAGGATGTCTACAGGTTGGTGTTTTCATTGATTTCAACTATGTTTTGATGAAGGTTGTTACATGATGAAGATGTCAAGGATATTGAGAAAATTGTGAAAAAGAGGAAAACATGTTGTAGGTTGTGCATGTGTAGTTGAGATATTGAGGAAGTGTTTTGAGTAAGCTAGATATTTATGTTGCAGTATTTGAAGATGAGTTGGAATGAAGTAATGAGTTGAGATGATGTCTTTGGTACTTGGTTTTCAAGTGCTTTTGAGAAAATTTCATAAACAAAGAAAACAGTGTCGTGCAAGTGTTTAGAACATGCTCTAGGTTGTGCTACATGTTTCTTCTATGTTGATATTATTCCTGTGCAGATCAAATATATTGTTCAAGGTTGTTAGAGGTTGCTATATTCATAATTTGGGTTTCTAGATTGTTGTACAAAGTGATACTTTCACTAGTGTGTGAACTAGTTTTTCAGTGATATTTTTTATGGCTTGGGAGAAATGTATTTACTCCACATTTCTTCACAGTTTGGCTTCAAGTTGCGTGGATTTGGAAAGTTTCTTATGATGTATGTATCTTTTAGAATTCAAGGTTTCACTTGATTTGGTATAGTACAGTGTACGTTTCATGCGCCATTGTGCGAATAAGGTTTACCAGATGTTATGGGTTGAAGTATTTCTATGTTGCGAATTTTGATGAAACCTTTTTTGGATCTCAGGTGGTTCGAGGTTTATTCTAGATTGTGTTCAAATGAATTTTTTTATCCAAATGTTCTGGATTGATTTAAGGAAGCGTGTACTTAATGCTTATGATTTTTAGCACAAGGATTGGCTGACCTTGTGTTAGTACTACATGTGAGTCTTGAGAAAGTGTGTTGAGGTGTGTTGGGATCCATTTGGGTCCTAATTAAGGATTTATATGGATTTCCTTCATTCCTATCCATCATGAGAATGTTTAGGTGCTGACCTAATTTGAATTTGTAAGTATAACAGATAGTTTCTGACCTTGGATAAGGTTTTTGAGGTTAAGGTTGATATAAATAAGGGTGGTGATGTTGTGAGATACAAGAGAGAGACAAGATAGATGTGAAATCAATGCAAGTGATGTGCATGATGCAATTTGAGTAGAGCAGTGCAAATTTTAAGTGTTTGGATTTATGAAGGTAGTGAGTTGAAGGTGTCTAAAATATTTCATACAAGACTGTGAAAGTGTTGGAGCATTTGTGGTTGATTCCTTGTTACATTGAGAAGTTTTTCTCTATGTAACATTTCTCTTCTCTGTTCTTGTGTTCTCTCTATAGTAGTGAGCCCTGACTATGAGCCTTTTTGGATAGTGTCCTCATTCTAGTAGTGAGTCCTTGCAGTGATGTTTCTATTACTTATTTGTGAGCTAATCCTCACTGTGATTTTTCCCTTATTGGTTTTTCCACATAAATCTGGTGTTCTCTTATATATGGAGTTCTTATTTCAATTTTTGTTATATGCATTTCATGTTTAATCACATTAACAGAACAAGGGTTTAATGAATTCATGTGGATCTAATTACTGTTGAGGGTTTTGATGTTTTAATTTGCTACAACAAATTCACCCCCTCTCTCAATTGTCTTGTTCATTCAAGAATTGGTATTAGAGTGATGTACCTTGGAGAAGAACTTAACTGCTTAAGGTAGATCTAGGATGGTGAAGCAAATTCATTGCCCTAGAATTAATGGAACAAACTACATTCTGGAAGACAAAGATGGAAGGATATTTGTCATCCCATTGTTTTGAAATTGAAAAATTAATAAATAATTAGGATGTTGCACCTGCAAATGGTCCAAGCACAAGTGATGAGATTGAGGCACATGAAGTAAATGGTAAGGAAAGATTTATTTTGATGAACAATATTTCAAATTTTGAATTGGTTAAACTTATGAATCTTAAGACTACTAAAGAAGTTTGGGATAAGCTTGAAAGCATTTATGAAGGAGATGAAAAGGTTAAACAAGTGAAGCTGTAGAATTTGAAGGCATAATTTGAGACTATTCAAATGTCTAAAGATGAAACAATTGCATCCTACATGCAGAGGGTTGATGAACTGGTAAGTGTTATCAAAGGTCATGGTGCATAAGTTAAAGAACCTAGGGTGGTAAAGGAAGTTCTTAGAACTCCTAATTCATGTAGTGAAAAGGTATCTTCTATTAAAGAAGTTGTAAATTTTAATATTTAATCTAGAAATCATTTGATTGGTACACTAACTTCATTTGAAATGAGAAAGCTTGGTTTGAAAAATGGAACAAAAGTGGAGATTGCTTTTAAGGACGAAAAATCAAAAAAGATTAAAGATTCAGATGGAGATGATCTTGATGATGTGGAAGCTAACTTTGTAAGAAGGGAAAAAAAGGGCATTGGTAAGTACAAAGGTAAACTACCTTTCAAATGTTTTGTTGTGGTGAAATAGTTCATTATGCTTCAAGATGTCCAAAAATAGTTGTGAACAATAAGAATAAGGAGAATAAAGGAAAGATGATTAAAAGAGCCTACTCTATCAAAGAAGATGCTAGTGTTTCTGATGATGAATCTGGTTATGGAGATTTTGATGATAATGAATTCTTATTCTTGGCTATAAAAGAAGAATATAGTTCTACTAACTCTAAAATATGTGTGAAAGAATGTGTTCTGGAGAAGAAGGATATAGTTGAAGGTACTTTGGTATCTTCTTTTCATGTTAAAGAAGATAAGAATTACTAGGTTGTTGACAATGGTTGCTCTAATCACATGACCAGAGACAAAAGTAAGTTTGTTTAAGTTGAGAAATATGATGGTGGATTAGTTAAATTTGGAGATGATTCAGAAGCTAAGATTTGTGGAATAGATTCAATCGGTTTGGATGTAAAGCATAATAATGATAATGTTTATTATGTTAAGGTCTTAAGGAATAATATTTTGAGTGTTGGAAAAATGTGTATCAAAGGATATAATCTTGTATTTAAGGATGAAACATGTGAGATCAAAAAAAGGTTTGAAACTATGATTGTTGCTAGTAAAAGGACAGATAGAAACATATATTAGCTTAAGTGTGTTGATGGTAATTGTTTTATGTCTTAGATTAATGACAGTTGGTTATGGCACTAGATGATTTGTCACATGAATTTTGATAATTTGGTGACAATCAGTTCAGTTCATGTAGTGAGAGATCTACTAAGAATTACGAAGCCTATCAGTATTGTTAGCAAGGATTGTCAGTTTGGAAGGCAAGTAAGGAGTAGTTACAAGGGAAAAGAACAATCTGCTACCAGAGTACTAGAATTAATACATACAAATCTATGTAGTAATACACAGATGAGAAGTCTTCAAGGTGATAGGTATTTATGCTTTTGATTGATGATTACTCTAGAATGACATGGGTTACTTTTCTTAGAGAAAAATATAATGCATTATATAAATTCAAGGAATTTAAAGCTTTGATTGAGAATGAAATGAATTTGAAAATCAAATGTTTAAGGTTTGAAAGAGGTGGATAATTAACCTCCAATGAGTTTAACATATTTTGTGAAGTTCATGGAATAAAGAGGCACTTATCTTCCCCTAGAACTCCTCAGTAGAATGGAGTGGTTGAAAGGAAAAATAGGATCATTCAAGAGTTAGTTAGCACTATAATGAAAGAAAAAAATCTATCAAAAGTATACTAGAGAGAAACAATTCATACTTATGTTTACATACTTAACAGAGTTCAAGCAAAAGCTAACAACACATAGACTTCCTATGAGTTATGGTATGGAAGGATTCCTACTATGAAGTAATTTAGAGTATTTGGAAGAAAATGTTATATCAAGAGAGATGAAGAAAACTTAGGAAATTTTGATGCAAGGTTTGATGAAGGTGTCTTCCTTGGATATTATACTAAAACTAGCAAAGCTTACAAATGTTACAACAAAAGGTTGAGAAGGATTGTTGAAAGTGCAAATGTTAAAATTGATGAAAATTTACAAAAATCAATTGTAGTAGATGGATGTGTGTCAAATGAACTTGATTGCAGAGAAAAAGAAGAAGAAAAAGATGATGAAAAATAAGTGTAGAATGAAGAGGAAGAAGCTTTGGAGAAGACCCCTAAGACCCCTGAGTATGTGCAGAAGAATCATTTTGAAGATCAAATCATTGGAGACAAGAGGAAAGGAGTATTGAAAATAATTTTTTTTGAAGTTGAGGTAAATTTCTATTTAATTTCTAAAGTTGAACCTAAGACAATGAGTGAGTCATGAAAAAATGAACATTGGATGAAGGAAATGGAAGAAGAAATTATACATATTGAAAAAAAATAGACTTGGGAATTGGTTCCTAGACCAATAAACAAGAACATAATTGGAACTAAGTGGGTATTTAGAAGCAAGATGAATGAGAATGGAGAAGAAATGAGAAACAAGGTAGGACTTGTGTGTAAGGGTTACTCACAAGTGGAAGGAATAGAATTTGAGGAAACATTTACTCTTGTGGCTAGAATGGAAGCTAATCAATTTTTTTTTGGTATTTGTAGCTTATAAGGAATTAAAGTTTATCAAATGGATGTTAAGTCTTCTTTTATAAATGGTGAATTGGAAGAAGAGGTTTACATGGAACAACTAGAAGTATTTTAGTTGTCAGATCAACTAGATATCGTGTGTAGATTGAAGAAGGCATTATATGGACTAAAGCAAGCTCCCAAGGCTTGGTATGCAAGATTGGATACATACTTGATATAACAAGAATTCATTAAAGGCACTATAGATAGCAATGTTTACTTCAAATTTGAGGAGGACAAAATCTTGATAATGGTTGTATATGTGGATGATATTATCTTTGGTGGAAATGAAGCTATTTGTAAGAAATTTGCTGAAGAGATGCATAAAGAGTTTGAAATGTCAATGTTTGGGGAGATGAATTTATTCCTTGGGCTATAAATAAATCAAATAGGTAAAGGGATTTTCATTTCACAGTCAAAGTATGTCAAATAGATGTTGAAGAAGTTTGGAATAGAAGACTCCAAACTAGTATGCACTCCTATGGTAACTAGTTGTAAATTGAGCAAAGATGATGACTCACCTAAGGATAACCAGAGAAAATATAGATCTATGATTAGTGGACTATTATATATAACTGCTACTAGACCGGATATCATGCATGTAGTTTTTCTTGTGGCTAGATTTCAAGAAGAACCTAAAGAAACACATGTTTTAGCTATAAAGAGAATATTCATATATTTAAGAGGCACTCTGAATTATGGCTTGTGGTATCGTAAGGATACTAATTTCATATTAAGTTCTTATACAGATGTAGATTGGGTTAGTTGTGTTGATGATAGGAAAAGTACATGTGGTGGTGCATTCTTTCTTGGATGTAGATTGGTGTCATGGTTGAGTAAGAAGCAAGATCCAGTTTCCTTATCCACTGCAGAGGCTAAGTATATTGCTGCAACATCATGTTGTACACAAGTTTTGTGGATGAGACATACATTGAAGGAAATCATAGTTGTATATGATGAGCTTATATTTATCTTTTGTGATAATACAAGTGCAATTAACATTTCAAAGAATTCAATGATGCATTCAAGGATAAATCATATATTAATTATGTATCACTTTCTAAGAGAGAAGGTTATAGAGAATGATGTGAATCTTGAGTATGTACCTACAAAGGATCAGATTGTTGACATATTAACCAAGGCTCTTCCTAAGGATACTTTTGAGTATCTTTAGGAGAAGTTGGGGGTTCTTGCCCCTCCTTTGTTGAACTAGATGCATATGAAGATACACCAGTCCAATGAATCTGTGGATCTATCTCTTTTCTAGAGTGATGTTGGTGGCTACCTCTTAGGGGGAGTAGGTAGTGTCATATGTTATCATTGTTGCATATTTTTTGAGTTGATTGGGTGTACTCCTAAGGGGGAGTATTTAGAGAAAGTATCTTGGTTCAGTGTCAAAGGGGGATAATAATGTAAATTTTTTTTCCTTTACCATTGATATCAAAGGGGGAGAAAGTATCATGTGAAAAAGTGTATCTATTCAGGGGGAGAAAAGAAAGTAAATCATAAGAAAGTGTGTAGAAGCTACTGTGTTTTCTTTGATGGTTTTCCACATCTTGTGTTGCCATCAATGAAAAAGGGGGAGATTGTTGCAAGTTTGAAGGTGTTGTAATTTATGTCAATAGGATGTCTAGAGGTTGGTTTTTTCATTAATGTCAACTATGTTTTGATGAAGGTTGTTGCATGATGAAGATGTTGAGGATATTGAGAAAATTGTGAAAAAGAGGAAAACAGGTTGTTGCAGGTTGTGTATGTGTAGTTGAGATATTGAGGAAGTGTTGTAAGTACATGGAGCTATCTTTATGTTGAAATATCTAAAGATAAGTTGGAATGGAGTAATGAGTTGAGGTGATGTCTTTGGTACTTGGTTTCAAGTGGTTTTGAGAAAATCTGATAAATAGAGAAATCAATTTTGTGCAAGTGTTCAGAATGTGCTATGGGTTGTGCCTCATGTTTCTTCTGTGTTGATGCTATGCTTTTGTGGATCTAACATGCTGTTCAAGGTTGTTAGAGGTTGTTATATTCAAAATTTGGGTTTCTGGATCATTGTATAGAGTGAGATATTTTCACTAGTGTGTGAACCAATTTTTTAGTGATATTTTTGTGGCCAAGGAGAAATATATTTGCTCCACATTTCTCCGTAGTTTGGCTTCAGGTTGTGCAAATTTGGGAGGTTTCTTATCATGTTTGTATCTTTCAAAATTTAAGGTTTCACTTGATTTGGTATAGTACATTGTGTGTTTCATGTGTCAGTGTGTGAATAAGGTTTACTAGATGTTCTGGGTTGAAGTATTTCTATGTTGCAAGTTTGGATGAAGTATTTGTTGGATCTTACGTGGTTCGAGGTTTATTCTATATTATGCTCAAATGAATTGTGTTGTATAGAATTTTTAAATTTATTTAAGGAAGCATGTACTTAATGTTTATGGTGTTTAGCACAGGTATAGGTCGACCTTGTGTTAGCACTACATGTGAGGCTTGAGAAAGCATGCTGAGGTGTGTTGGGATCCATTTGGGTGCTAATTAAGGATTTATATGGGTCACCTTCATTCCTATCCACTATGGGAATGTTTAGGTGCTAACTTAATTTGAATTTATAAGTATAACAAATAGTTGTTGACCTTGGAGAAGGCTTTTGAAATTAAGGTTGATATAAATAAGGTGGTGATGTTGTGAGATTCAAGAGAGAGACATGATAGATGTGAGATCGATGTGAGTGGTGTGTGTGATGATAATTTGAGAAAAGTAGTGTAAATTTCAAGTGTTTGGATTCTTGAAGGCAGTGAGTTGAAGGTTTCTGAAATCTTTCATACAAGACTACAAAAGTGTTGGAGCATTTGTAGTGGATTCCTTGTTGCATTGAAAATTTGTTCTCTATGTAACATTTCTCTTCTTCTTTTGTTCTCTCTGTGGTAGTGAGCCTTGGTTGTGATCCTTTTTGGACAATATGTCCTATTTTGGTAATGAGCCCTTGTACCAATTTTTCTCTTATTTATATTGTGAGCTGATCCTCATTGTGGTTTTCCCTCATTGGGTTTTCCACATACATTTGGTGTTCTCTTGTGTATGGTGTTGTTATTTCAATTTTTGATTTGCATTTCATGTTTAATCACATTAAAAAAATAAGGGTTTAATGAATGCATGTGGCTCTAATTACTATTAAGGGTTTTGATGTTTTAAATTTTCTACAACTAGTTTACGCCTCCTCTCAATTGTCTTGTTCATTCAAAAATATTGATTGTTTCAAGATGGTGTGTCCCTTGGTCTCCTTTGTGGAGTGCGATGCTTGGGTTTGTGACATGGCTTAAATGCCTCCTATGGAACTCGTATAAATCTAGCGGTTGTTGTGAGCATTAACAATTCAATCTTTTGGTGCAATGACAACCACTAATGTAACAAATGGTATTAGATCCAAGGTCATAGGTTCCAACCCCTTGCTTGCGTTGGGGGGATTGTTGCAAGATGGTGTGTCCCTTGGTCTCCTCTATGTAGTGTAGTGCTTGGTCTCATGACATGGCTTAATCGCCTCCTATGGATCTTGTATAAATCTGGCAATTGTATCGAGCATTAACAGGTTCATCTTTAGGTGTAAAAATAATCACCAATGTGATAGTATGATGAGAGATGAGTGGTGTGTAGAGAGTGCAAAATGTGATAGTGAGGAATGTAAATTTAGTTTTCTAAGCCAAAATAGAATTATATCTTTAGCATATAGCAGATGCATTGTGAGCAATTCAAATTTTGGCAGTGATCCATCCTTTTGTATATATTTTGTTATTCTTGAAGAAGTGATCTTCCTTGGGTAATGAGCCCTCTTATTTTTTGGACACTGAGTCCTTCGGGTAGTGAGCCCTTCAGGCAATGAGCTTCCTGTAATTTATTATAACCAATTATGATATATTGTGAGCTAATCCTCACCATATTTTTTCCCTTCAAGGGTTTTCCATGCAAATCTAGTGTTCTTGTGTTGATTGTTGTGATGCATGCTTCAATTGTTTCTTTCCATTTCTACAAGTTTAATAAGATGATTTGTAATGCACTTTTGAGTTAATAAATTTCAAGGAATATTGATTCACCCACCTCTCAGTATTTTGGGTGTTCAACAATTGGTATTAGAGCAAGGTTCCTTCAATTTTCTTAACAGTTGAGGTAGATCTTGGAGGTTGAGCACATGGAAACAAGGAGGTATCCTATCCCTCTAGAAGAAATTATTATGGAATGGTTTATTGAAGAATATTGTGAAGTTGATATAGAAGGAGAACTCAAATATGCTCTTGATGACCTAGATAAAGTAGAATGTGAGAATAGGGATATGAAAGAAACTCTTAAGGAAGCATATTAGAGTATCAAGAAGTTGAGGAATCAAGTCAAGAAAGTTAAATCATTGTGTGAATTATATAAGTTAGATCTTTTTTGATATTTCAATGATGGTGAAACATGATAAGAGTTACTAGATGCGAATTGTACGAATCTAGAGAAAATGCAGAGCATAGTAGCATGTTAATTTAGATTAGTATGAAGATTTTTAAGTCTTTATTCTGAGCTTCATTGGAATTGTATTTCATGCATGACTTAGATGCAATTGTAACAGTTCAAATATTATTGTGAGCCATAATCTCTTCTATCTCTTTTATTTCTCAATGGGAAATGAGTCAACCTATAAAGAGCACTTCTATAATATACTATAATCAATTATAATATATTGTTAGCTAATCCTCACCATGGTTTTTCCCATTTTGGGTTTTCCACGTAAAAATCCTAGTGTTCATGTGTTATGTGATATTGTTGGTTATTTTCGTGATTTCTTTCATTACTGCAATTGAATATGTTATGAGTTGAATGGTTAAATTTTTAATTTGTTCAAGAGAATACTAATTCGCCCCCCTCTCAATATTTTGGGTGTTCAATAATTGGTATCAGATCTTGGTTCCTTGGAAGGAGCTTAACCACTTGGGGAAGATCTTGGAGGTTGAACACATGGTAGTTAGAAGATTACCCACTCCTTTGGAAGAGATTCTTTCTATTGGATTTCTAATGGTGTGAATTTTCACCCCTTGTACATTCCACATTTACATACCTCCTACCTTAGAGAATTAAGTCTGATAATACAACTCCATGCTCTTCATCCATTTTCCATCCACTTGGCAGCTTGTTTTCATGTTGGTGGGGGATATTCTATCTAGAACACTAGTATGGAATATGGACATTTGTGTAGAATGCTACTGTCTTGATAGGATTCCTACCTTTGGAACCTATAGAGGCATTATATTTCTCCATTTTCTATGAAGCATAATGTCTCTTCTCCCTTGACTGACCTCAAATGACTCATTTTCCTCCATTTTTCACCTTCAAATGACTATCTCTTCCATTCTTCAACTCTCTCTTGATCTCTCTTGCTTCATGTTGGTCTTCTACACCCTTCTCACAACATTTTTAAGTTCTACCACCTCCATTGAAGCTGCAAGTTGGTATTTTGTTGGCTCACTCTCCTCGTTATGACAACATTGGTCTTTGAAAGCTTGCGAGCTCACTCCTCCCATTTTCCTTGAGCACATGTGGTTGAAGGTGATATCACTCAATCTTCCTTTTATTTTGCATTATCATTTTAATATCATAACATATTATTATTAGGTGTATTATTTCCATTCTATAGCTTCTTTATCACTTTTCTCTAATCGTTGCTATATTGGATGTCCATGGAGGTGGAAACACCAAAGTGGGGGACTGACTACTAAAATCCTCTAAACATAGCCCCAACATTTTTTTTCTCCCATGTGTAGATTATCCTTGAAGTGAAGATCTTGAATATATCAACTCATAGGTAGGAAGGTGTGATTTCCTCACCCTTCTTTGTTAAAGTATTATTCTTACTATTCTATCATTTTATTACTTTCTATTTCTATTATTCCATCAAATTACATCCATCAGGTCGTTAGTAGGTTTTTCCTTATTTTTTGACTATAATTTTCACTTTATGTCCATATGGATGCTAGCACCCCACTGAGATGCTAGCACACCACGTTGTCATCCATGTCTTGTGTTGTAGTCCCCTGATAGCGAGCTATCTAAGTCACAATCCAGACTTTGGAAACTTTTTCACCTAAATTCCTAGAAAATTGAAGCTTGTAAAATGAGAGCAATAACCCATTTTCTCCTCATTTTAGCCTCTAAACATTAAAATCTCTCAAAAAATTTCATTAGCTTGAGGTAGATCAAGAAAAATTATTGTTCTAGATCCTCCTGTGACTTGGGGTCTTAAGCAGTCGGTCCCCCTCTACATTTTGGTGAACCTAATGTGAACTATTTTGGTTCCATTTCATACTGTTGAAGGAATCTTCTCTCATGTTCTAGGTGTGTTGTAGGTGTGTGTGTTGCAGGGAACATAGCCTTGCAACCCAACCTATGACCCTTAGTGGCATAGTTAGAAGAGTCCCTAAACATTGTGAAGTGAATTCTAGAATGGGTCACTATCTAATTGTAGAACCTTTGGGGTCTTCTAAGGAAGTCTTTTTTTCAAGTGTGTAAAATATGGCCTCTTTCATGCTTCTTCCCATTCCTTGTGTGCAGCCTACAAATGGATCACCAAATATAACTTTCACATTGTAAGATATTCCCATGAATAAGAATCCCTCTACTTTATATGTTCTTGCTTGTGTCAATGGAAATATTGTGACAAGAGTGCTTGTGGATGTCATGAGTCACGTGAACATTATTACATAGGAGACACTTTTGCTAAATTCTCTAAAAAATGAGTATGGAAAAATGAAAACCATAGTATGTACCCATGATGGTCTCTCTCTTGCTCCTTATGGTTCTATAACTCTTTTCATCTTAGTGGGACCTAGGGCTGTGAATGCTACCTTTGGCATCATTCCAGAATCTCACTTGTTTAGACTAAAGCTAGGAATCCCATGGTTAGTTTCCATGAGTGTAGTAACTTTCATTATATATAAGTGTCCTAAATTCCCTCACAAAGGTGAAGTGCATGTCATGCACAACACTATATATCAACTAATGGTATCACATGGGGGTTATTCACTAGATCATTTTTGGCCTACCTTTGTCAGTCTGTTTCCCCAAGAATGAACCTACTTTATCAAAATTATATTAAGTATATGACCAGGGGCAAGGTGTAGCCAAATGTGACCTACCCCATATCTCCCTACACTATCTCTGTTAAAGGTTGCATGATAGCATAGCAACAAGCTACCTCTTCCTCCTCTTAGAAGGGGAAGGGGAAGTCTACTTGCACTCAAGAAACTTTATCTTCTTTTGTCGATCCATCTACTTCCACCTCTCACCCTACTATGGTGCCTTTGGCTTTCTCCTCCATACATCTCATGGGGAATTCGATGGTGCCCACTTGGCGGAAGGCTAAGCGTCATGTTTTTGATCTTCTCATCTTACCCACAATGCATCGACACATTGTCTATAGTAAGGGGAAGGGTCCCCATGGAGTCACCTCTACAACCTCCTACTACTCCTACCCCTAGGGTGGCAAATGTAAAGATGCCTGCCGCTGAGGCGCTTGAGTCTTCTTCTCTAGTAGTGTTGTTTATGTTCTTGTTCTCACATCTCTTACTCCTATTTCTATCTGGGAGCCACTCCCTCCATTGATAACAACTATGATGGACACTCCCATGATAGAACATGAGATTTTTTCTCCTCCTCAAGCTACAACTTCCATCTCTTAGAGCCAAAGAAACCACCTTACATGTGAGTGTAAGCATTGGAGGAAGGCTCTAGCTATTGAGTAGGTTTCCTTGAAAAAGGTAGAAGGGGAGCCAATAGCTCCTATTTTGGTATCTCCTATTATGCCCTCCTCTTCTTCCCCTTCTACTTTGATTCCTGTCACCTCGATCTTGCTTTTGGCTCTCCCCACATCGAGCACGGAGAACCCTCATCCTAAAAGGGTGCAAGTGTTCATTGCTCCCTCGGTCAAGCCTCATCTCTTGATGTCCCTTCTAGACATCTCACCTTTCCTAAGCCTATGGATATGTTGAATCCTTTCTTCTATGTGTTCCATCATTCTTCTCTTTGTTGTACCTTGATTTTTGACAATTGGGGACGATGCAAAGTGTTGGGCGCATTTAGGCTTCCCTTCCATATTAACCCATTTTTTAATTTTTATTTTTGTTTTCACGTACCCTTCATCATCTGATATAGTAGGGGATTGATGATAGTTCATATATATTATTATATTATATCTATCTATCTATCTATATCTATGAGTAGTTCTGACCCCAGATTATCAAATCCCCCTATCTCTTGATTTCTTCATATTTTCTTATGTTTTCTTTTCATATTTATCTCTTCTTTGCTTGCTTCATGATGTTCTGGTGCCTGTGATGTCCCTCGCATGTGTGAAAAAATTTCCATGATTACATGTTGTCATGTATCATAGGCCACAACATCAATTTCTTCTCTCTCCTTAGGATGTCACGTGCCTTTGTGTTGAAAACACACCATCCTAAGGGGGGATATCATACTATTTCAAGTTTTAAAAAATTTTATTTGGTGGGGGATATTCTATTTGGGACGTTAGCATGGTGCACAAACAACTATACGATGCATTGTTGTCCTGACAGGATTCTCGCCTAAATGGAATCTACAAAGGCATTGCATTTCTCCATTGGTGATGAAGTGTAGCATCTCTTCTCCATTGAACGACCTTGAATGGATCCTTTTCCTTTATTCTTCACCTTCAAATGACTATCTCTTCCATTCTTTCATTCTCTCTTGATCTCTCTTGCTTCATGTTGGTCTTTACACTCTTCTCACAATATTCTCAAGTTCTACCACCTCCATTGAAGCTACAAGTTGGTATTTTGTTGTTTCACTCTCCTTGTTGTGACAATGTTTTTCTTTGAAAGCTTGTGAGCTCACTCCTTCTCCCATTTTCCTTGAGTGCACATGGTTGAAGGTGATATCACTTTATCTTCCTTTTATTTTTCATTATTGTTTTAATATCATAACATATTGTTATTTGACATATTGCTTGGTATTTCAATTCTATAGCTTATTTATCATATGTATCCAATTGTTTCTATCTTGGTTGTCCATGGAGGTGGAAACACCAAAGTAGGGGATTGACTGTGGCAGTCCTCTAAACACAACCCCATCATTTTTTTGTCTTTTGTGTGAAAATTCTCCTTGAAGTGAAGATATTGAAGATATCACCCCATAGGTAGGAAGGTGTGATTTCCTCACCCTTCTTTGTCAATTCATAGATTAAATTAAGTTAAATTATTCTTCTTGCTATTTTTTCAATATGTTACTTTTTTTTTGTTATTCCATCAAACTACATACGCCAGGTCATTAGTAGGTTTTTCCTTAGTTTTTGACTGTGCTTTATGCTTTTTGTCCATACAAATGCCAACACCCCACTAAACTACCAACATATTGTGTTTTCATCCATGTCTCATGTTGTAGTTCCCTAGTAGTGACTTATCTAAGTCACAATTTAGACTCTGGAAACTTGGTCACCTAACTTCTTGGAACATTTGGGATTGTAAAAGGATAGGAGCAACTCAATACTCCCTTGACCTGGGATCCTGAGTAGTTGGTCCCCCTCCTCTATAGGATCTATAGAAGAAGATTGCATATTTGACATAAATAGAGAATTCAATGTTGCTCTTAAAGATATGGAAAGAACTAAAGGTGAGAACACAAATTTGAAATAAAATGTCAAAGCAGATGAATGCATCAAAAAATCAAGAGAACAAATCAAGAGTTTTAGAGAAAGGCATAAGGAGGTCAGTGAATAGTTGAAGCAAGCAAATGAAACAATTACTGGTCTAAAGGTGAAAGTTGAAGAAAGAAAAAGAGTTCAAGAATGCTTGAATGCAATGGTGAAAATAAAATATAAAGAATGTACAAAGATTGAACAAGAAGTGGTGAATCTGAAACTAGATCTAGAAAAAGAAAAAAGTCAAGAAGATAAATTCAAGATGAATTCCACAAAGCTTGATGAAATGATTGCAAACAAAAAAAAGCTCCAAAGATAAAGAAGGATTAGGTTTTGAGATAGGAGAAATCCCAAAGACAACAAGCCATCCTAAAAATAAGATTGAAGAAAAGAAGATCAATGGCAAGAAGATCCAGAATCAAAGGAATGAAGCTAGAAGACTATTGATCAGACAACCAAATGCACAAAGGTACCCATCTTTTAATGGGTTTTCTTATTCTTGTAATAGATTTGGACATAGGGCTATGGAATGTAGAAGAAAAATGAATCAAAATGTTCCATCTTTTCCTGGTTAATGCTTTACATGCAAGAGGTTTGGTCATAGAGCTAGTGAATGCAGAAGTCAAATGATGAATAGTTATAGAAATGGTAGAATGGTTTAATCCTTCAATGGTTACTATTATACATGCAATGGATTTGGACATAAAGATAATCAATGTAGATCTAGAATGAGTGGAAGATGCTACGTCCTTAATATTAGTGTACATCAGGTTATGAATAATCGGCTTGTGGCTATCTTAAATCTCTATCAAGTCTTATTATCATTATTATATTGTTATTTAGTTTTTTAGGTCAGCCTAACACTTATATAGGTGTGTCTAAGTCGGCTTAGGTGATATCCTAGGCATAAATAGGTATATATAGGAGGTTGTGAGTCTTATTTCATCAAGTTGTGAAGTGTGTTCTCATTAGAGATATTTGGAGGTTTCCCCCCTCAAAGTGGCTTGTTATTCTTAGTTATTATCAAGTATTTGCAGCATATTTCATATCATATTCTTCTATTGTAAATTTATTTCATAACAAGTGGTATCAGAGCATGATCTTGGCACTATAGAGGTAAGGTTTTTTCTCAATTGTGGAGGCGATTTTGGGAAGAGCATATCATTCAAATTTTGGTGAATTTTTTTCTCATTTTTAAAGGGTTTTTGAAGAAAATATTAAAGAAGATACAATCCATATTTTAGAAGAATTAGAGCAGAATTAAGAAAATTATTACATAATTAGGGTTTCTACACAATATTTTTGGAATTTGCATATCTCACACATCTTTTCAAATTGGAGTCTTATTTTTATTCGGTTTTTGAAGAAATACCAAAGGATATTATATTAAAAATTATGGAGTAATTAGAGCATAAATAAGCAAGTTATTGAAAAATTAGAATTTTCACAATTATCACTCTCCACACTGCAAATATGCTTATTTCTTGGAGATTTTTCTAGGTGAGTTATTTTGGCCCTAGTAAGTTACAAGAAATTTTTTAGAGAGTTTAAGTTTCGTTTGTGTGATTTATTTCAAAATTAGTGGTTCCCATCATGATGGGGCCTACAACAAGGGGCAAAAAGAATGTTGTCACTCCGGGGAAGACTCCCAATAAGGATGGGGTAACAATAGAGGATATTACTCCTAATGAGGAAATAAATAAGGTCAATGAAGACATTTCCTCAATGAAGATGGATATGTGTGACCTAAGAGGAGATATATCAGACATACGAAACATGTTAAGTACCTACATGGTTGAACCAAGAAAGGAGTTCTCAAGCGGCCAGGGTGAAGATTCTAGGTCAGCTACCATTGACACAAGCTTTAGTACTCTTGTGGGATATAGGAATTTATTTCCAAAGGTGGATATGTGCAAGTTTGATGGCAAGGATACTCTAACACAGATAAACCAAATGGAGATTTTTTTTGAAGTACACCAAATCCCAAATGGACAAAAGGTCACAATGGCTACCCTATATCTAGAACCAAATCAATTCATTTGGTGTCGTTGGCTTTGCACTCATTGAAGGAAAAAGGGGCTCATCGTCTCATGGTCAATTTTTATAGAGGAAATCTAATCACAATATAGCAATAGTGTGACAGACAACTTCTTCAGCCAGCTAGCTAAATTTCATCAAACAGGATTAGTTAAGGATTATATTTAGAAATTCCAAAATCTATCCTTAAGAGTGGATACAATTATAGAGGAAAAATTGAATGATTTATTCTTAGGGGGTCTCAAGGGTCACAAACATGAGGTATGCATGTTTAGCCCTAGCTCCATAAATGAGTCTTTTATCTTAGAATGTAGGGTAGAGGAAAAGTATTTGATTCCTAAGAAGCAAGGGGATAATGTGATAAGAGAGAAAGGATATTCAACACAACCTACTAGGTTGACTTGACAGAAAATTGAGGAGAAAAGAGAAAAAGGGTTGTGTTTCAATTGTGATAGCAAATATAGTTGAGGACATAAATGCAGTAAAAAAAATTGTTCTATATTGAAGGTCCAAGTGAGGAAGAAGAGGAGAAACCCATAATAGAGGATGAAAGGGAATCAAATGAGGAATCACATGATTCTCAAACAATAATTTTTTTCAAGCACTCCCAGGTTTCATTGCTCCACAAACTCTCAAGGTGTTGGGGTTCTTAAAGAAGTAGAAGGTAATAGTGTTGATTGACTTAGGTAGTACTCATAATTTCATCAACAAAAAGTTAGCTACTCGTCTAAATTGTTTTATATATCTAGCTCTAGAGTTTCAAGTTTTGATTTCAGATGGTGGTACAATTAGTTGTTTAGGGAACTTTCATAGCATTAAATTATCCATGGGATATTATCAACTTGATACCCCAATGTATGCGATATCCATGGGTGCAATAGATATTATTTTGGGAGTACAATGGCTTACTACATTGGGAACAATTGAGATGAACTTCCAAGAACTATTCATGAGATTTCAATCAGAAGGAAGGGTAGTAGAGCTAAGGGGGTTGAAGGAAAAATCCCCACAAATGGTAAGCTCTCATCAAATGCAATAGTTGCTCAAGAAAGGAGTGGATGGATTTGTGGCCCAACTATGTTCATTAGAAGTCTCTCAATCTAATGCTCCTACTCATCTAGATTTGCAAGCTATAATTGATCATCACTCATTTGTTCTTGGAGATATTCCTAAAGGACTTCCTCCTAAGAGGGATCATGATCATGCCATACAACTAGTTACAAGGAGCCAACCACCAAACATCAAGCCTTACAAGTATCCACACATACAAAAGAGTGAGAAAAAAATGTTGAGGAGATGCTAGAGGCATGAATTATCAGACATAGCCAAAGTGATTACTCCTTGCCTGTGGTGATGGTACGTAAGAAGGATGATACTTGGTGCATGTGTCTAGATTATAGAGTTCTCAACATGTACACCATTAAAGATAAGTTTCCTATTCCAATCATTGATGATTTTCTAGATGAATTGAATGGAGCTATGTATTTTACCAAGTTAGATCTTAGATCTGGTTATCACCAAATTTAGATTAAGGAGGAAGATATTTGTAAGACATTATTTTAGACTCATGAGGGTCATTATGAATTTTTGGTGATGCCATTTGGTCTTACCAATGCACCATCTACATTCCAAAGTTTGATGAATTCCATTTTTAAGTTCTTGAGACAGTTTGTGTTAGTATTCTTTGATGATATATTGATTTATAGAAAGAATTGGGAAGAACATTTGCAACATGTGGATCAAGCATTACAAATAATTAAAGATCATAAACTCTATGCTAAGCCATCCAAGTGTGCTTTTAGTCTTACAAAGGTGGAGTATTTGGGACACATAGTTTCACATGAAGGAGTAAAGGTGGACCCTAACAAAATTAAGGCTATCATGGAATGGCCTATTCCAAAAACCATTAAGAAACTAAGGGGTTTTTTGGGATTGACAGGGTACTATAGAAGATTTGTCAAGAATTATGGTCGTATAGCAACACCTCTCACCACTCTATTGAAGAAGGATTCTTTTCATTGGAACAAGTCTACCAATGTACCATTTGAGAGATTGAAGGAGGCTATGTGTATAACTCCAGTGCTTGCCACTCCTGATTTCACCAAGGAATTCATTGTGGAATGTGATGCTTCTGGAAATGGGATAAGAGTAGTGCTCATGCAAGAAGGTTGACCAATTGCTTTTGAGAGTCATCAATTAAAGGGTAAGAATCAACTAAAACCTATTTATGAGAAGGAAATTCTAGCAATCCTCCATGCAGTTAAACAATGGAGGCCTTATCTATTGGGTAGACACTTCAAGGTTAAGAAAGATCATGATATCCTAAAATATTTTTTGAAACAAAAACTATCTTCTGAAGAGCAACAAAAATGGATCACTAAGATGTTAGGATATGACTTTGAGATTGTATATAAGAAAGGGAAAGAAAACATTGTAGCAAATGAACTTTCAAGGAAGGATGAGAAAGATGAAGCCTTATTGTGTTCCCTTTCAATATTACAAGAAAATTGGGTGGAGGAAGCCAAAGCAAAGTGGAAAAATGATGTTACGACAAGTAATCTCATCGAACAATTAAAAAGTGATTGTAGTAGTTCAGATAAGTTTTGTTGGAAGGGAGATACTCTTTGGTATAATAAGCATTTGCATCTCTGCAAGAATTCCACTCTTAAACACAAGATTCTCATAGAGTTACATGAGTCTCCAGTGGGTGGTCATTTAGGATTTTTGAAGACATATTAGTGAGTCAAGCAAGATTTTTTTTGGGAAGGGCTAAAAGGTGATGTTCAAAAATTTGTGGCTGAACGTTTGGTTTGTCAAAGGAATAAAGGGGAGATAATTAAGACACCAAGTCTCTTGCAACCCTTATCTATTCTGAGCCAGCGTATGGAAGAGGTATCCATGGACTTCATCACAGGGCTTCCCAAATCTAAAGGTCACAACGTCATCATGGTAGTAGTTGATCGCCTCACTAAATATGCACATTTCATTGCATTATAACATCCTTTTACAACAAGTGCAGTGGTAAAAGCTTTTTTGGAGAATATTCAAAAGCTACATGGTACACCAAAGGTTATTGTTAGTGATTGTGATCCTATCTTCACTAGTCACTTTTGGAAATATTTATTCTCATGTTTGGGTACTCAGTTGGCTCATAGATTTTCATACCACCCTTAATTAGATGGGAAAATTAAGGTTGTTAATAAGTGTTTGGAAGGATATCTATGTTGTTTCACTTTAGAGAAACAATCTCAATGGGTAGATTGGCTACCACTTGCAGAATGGTGGTATAACACTTCTTTTCATAACTCATAAAAAATGTCTCCATTTTTGGCACTTTATGGATATCATCCTCCTTCCATCACATCATCAATAAAGGTGTCACCAAGAGTTCAAGCAATAGAAGATGACTTACTTCATCAACAACAAGTACTTTCAAGATTTAAGGAGAATTTAGCCATGGCACAAAATCTAATGAAACAACAGGTAGACCAACATCGTAGTGAAAGAAGTTTTGAAGTTGGGGACTGGGTCTTTTTGAGATTACAGCCTTATAAGAAAATCTCACTAAAGCAAAAAAAAATAAATAATAAGTGTTCTCCAAGGTATTATGGTCCATACCAAATCATGCAAAAGATTAGTTGTGTTTCCTACAAGCTAGAGTTTCCACCAACAACAAAGATACATCCAGTTTTTCATGTTTCCTATTTGAAGAAGGTAATTGGGCATAATATTCCCACTCAAACAACACTACCAGAGCTTGATGAAGAAGGAAGAATCATTTTGGAACTAGAGTGCATTCATCAAACATGCACAAAGAAGTTGAGGAATAGAACTCTCACTGAGTATCTCATCCAATGGAAGAATTTACTAGTTGAATATTCCACATGGGAGAACAAAGAGTTCATTCAAAATAATCCAAACTTGATTAGCATTGAGGAAAATACTTCTTTGAAGAAGGGGGGCATGCTACACCTTTAATATTAGTGTACAATAGGTTATGAATAGTCAGCTTGTGGTTATCTTAACTCTCTATTAAGTCTTACTATCATTAGTATATTGTTATTTAGTTGTTTAGGTTGGCCTAAGACTTATATAGGTGTGTCTAAGTCGGCCTAGGTGATATCCTTGGCATAAATAGGTATATAGGAGGTTGTGAGTCTTATTTCATCATCAAGTTGTGAAGTATGTTCTCATGAGATATTTGGAGGTTTTCTGATGCAGACCCAAGGTGGAAATCAACTTGAAATGACAAATAACAAATTTTCAACCCAAATTTCAAAGCAAATCAAAACAACTTCCCAAATCCACTTGTTAGATGCATTCTTTCCATCAACACTGCCAAACAGCTTCAAGGGACTTTTCACCCAACTTTCCCAAAATAATTTTCAAATAAATAACATATTTAGACACCCATTAAAGACTTACACAACATACTTCAATATTAGATATAACTCCTTTGGACCAGTTTAGACTTCCAATACACTCAACATGGGAAAAACAAGGAAAATAGGTCAATTTAACAAAGGAATTACCATTAAAACTTATCCAATCATCTTGAAACATTGGGGCAGAAAATTAAATGGTTGAAAACCACAGAATCCACCACTAGTTTGCACCTGTACGGTCAGAAACACTCCCAACTCAAAAAACCTCCTTTAGTAATGCAAAAATAAGGGTTTTGTCAAAATCTTCATTTCCAGACTTGAATAAACAAATAAATGGTCCAAAAACCTTCCATAGGGTATGCCTTGACATTTTCAATGCTTACAATCTCAACTCCATTAATAATTCATTGAAAAACACTTTGAAACCATCACTTTCCAAGGGAAAAATGCATTTTCAGCCCTAGGGCATCACACATTCACCACAATAACGCCTTATTATAATATAAAATGCATTAATACATATATTTTACATCATATTAGACCATTCCACTGAGTTATAGTGGCATACAATGGGTGGAATGGTCAAAAACTACATTTTAGACTTTCAAACCCTCTAATGGCTGTGCACAGGCAGTTTTAATAAAATGTCAATAAAATCCTCTAAACTCAATGAAAATTCACCAAAACACTTTCAAATGAAAGCTGAAACTATCCTCTTTCCAACCATAATAGGATTGACCCCGTAAAAGCTGTACAAAAGTCGTACCACACGTTTTAGCAGCAAATTTACACACAAATTTCTAGAAAACAACCACTTTTTCATTAGAACTTAAAAAAAAATGATTCAACCAAAAATGCCTCGACCATGAGAGGCTTATTTAACATCCAACCACCCTTACAAACATCATCCAATTGAAATTTTAATTAGTTGGACATTGGAAACCAACTTTTTACCAATTAGACCCCTAATTGCCTAGTTTTTCACTTTTAACAATTTGTTGACAATAAGTACATTTTTATGCAACCTTTTACATTTTTTGAACTAACTAACATAAAATACCCATAATTACATCATTAATGGGCTCAAAATCCTTATTCAATCATAAAATGACTCAAGTAACCCTCTTTTCCTAATTCCTATGCTTCCTTCAAAGGATGAATTGTTTTAAACTGTGTGTATTGGGTGCTCCTGCACCATTTTCCCACTCGAAGTGGCTTGTTATTCTCAGTCATTATCAAGTATTTGCAACATATTTCATATTATATTCTTTTATTGTGCAATTTATTTCATAATAGAAGCAAGCTAGTTTAAAAGAATGTTATATGTTATAATTGTAGTAGACTTGGAAACATTTCTAAGTTTTGCAAAATAAAAAATAAGAAGGATAATCCAGTAAAGAAGAATGATCTAGTAAAAATATTAATCTAGCAAAGAAAAAGAAGGAGATGGAAAAGATCTAGAGAAAGAAGGAAGAGACTGAGGTTAAGGATGAATCTATACCATCATTTGGTGCAAATTTTTCCTTTGGAAACTAAGTTGAGAGCTTTGGGGCAAGGGGAGATTTAATGAAAATATTTCATCCCACGCCAAATAAAATGGTGTTGATTCTTCAACATGGGGATATGCGGTGTAGGTCAATATGTTTGATCTATTGGAGAAAATTTTGGTAGAAAATATTCAAATGCAGAAGATTGTAGAACATTTGAAATCGATTGTCTAGATTGTTAGGGTTTTTACCAACTTTTCAATTTGAATATTCAATGTGAAATTAGGTCATGAAAAAAGGTTTATAAGTGATTACACTTAACCAAAATTCATTTACAAATAATTTTTCAAGTGATGAAGAGTAGATCAATGCAATTGAAGTGATTGAGTCTTTGTTTGAGAAAACCCTAGTTATAAAATCAAAGTGAAAGGTATTTACAAACTTTATTGCCCTATTTTTTTAGAAATTTCTTTGAAATCAAGTTAGAAAATTTAGAAATGGCTACACCAAGGCTTTTGGATGTGTTTGAGAGACCCTGACCTAAATTTAAGAAGCATCTTGACAAATCCACCAAGGTCGATTTGGAAGGTGCATTCTTGAGGGTTTTGTATAGAGTCATTCACATAGAGGGCACAAGAATATATATCCATGACAAGATTGAAGAGTATGACCATTCCAAACTTGGAGATGTGTGGATAAATGAAATTACTAGCGATGACTTTGCATTGAAACCAAAATATCAAAATCTAGTTGCAAAGGGGCTCAACGTTTAGAAAGAGTTTCCTAACTTTTTCCTTGAATATGCTTGGGTAAGGGTTGATTTGAGTTGCATCGATGATAAGTTTGTATGGATGGATATGCTTGAATTGATCACAAAGGAGGTGATTAGGGAAGTTATAGGGTTATGTGCCACCAGACCCATTTTGGTATTCAAATTCATTAAGAATGAGATTATAATGGATCAAACAAGAGAAAAATATGATAGGAGGGTTTTGACCATCAAAGACATAAGGAATCTTGTGGTGAAGTATGCCTCCATGATGTTAGGTTAGAATTTGTATTTTTCCAACAAGGAGAATTCTATATCTACCACCACTATTAACACTACCTATATGAGATGGTGGAGAAGGGAGAAAATAATGGCCTATGTGAGTTATTGAGGCAACAAATCATGGAGGACCTATAGAAAAAAAAAGATTCTAGGTATCCATTTAAGTATGGAACTTTAATTATGTGTTTTTTGTTTTAATTTTTGAAAGAAAACCCTTGAACGAAGAGTGTAGTGTGGTTGAAAGGGAGATTTCTTGCTCATCAAATTTGAAACTTCTTAAGAGTTTTGGGAGATGCAAAGGAACAGGAAGATTCCCTTTTGGCATTCTTTGTAGTTTTTCAAAAGAGGATGCAAGAAAGGGAGAGAATTTCCCAAAAAATGGTTGAGAAGTACAAGAAGGATATCATCTTCCTAGTTTCTAAAGATAAATGTATCATACAAGTAGTAGAGCTAAGAATAGTGTGGATCTTGAAAATGGGATATGAGATTACTAAGGATGAGATTATGGCACCCCTAGATTATATGTTGAGAAAACCTAAGGACACCATAGAAGGAAGATATGGGACCTATGAACAAAAATCAATGGAGGTCCATCTAGACCAAAGACAATCTCAAATAAAGAGAATTGTGGATAAGATGACCACAACATTTGTAAAGGAAATGGGCCTCACACCAGACTAGGTTGAGGCAACTAAGGCTAAATCAGGAGCTCCAGGAAGCTCACCAAGTGTGAGGAGATACGATAGAGAAACTACCACTCCTCTGGGTGCTCAGAATTCCTCTAAGACTAACCCCTCACCAAGTGGAACTAAGTGGAAGGAGACTAGTTCTCCTACATAGGAAACCATTGATTTGATGAAGGAGAAGTCTTCTCTAATAAAATAAGAAAAGAGGCTTGAGAAAGAAAAAATTTCTCTAAAAACACACCCAACTAGCTATGTGAGAAGAAGGGTTAAGACCAAAGCCACCAAAGATCAATATTTAGGTGTCAATGTTGAAGATGAAGAGGAAGAAGAAGAAGGACCACAGTTGGTCCAAAAGAGAAAAGGTGAAGCTAGTGCAAAGAAGAAGAATTTTAATATCATTGATATAGATAGTGAGGAGGAAGTGGAAAAAAGATAAGAAATCATTTGTTATTCATATGCAAGAAAAGAAAGAAAAAGAAAGAAAAAAGAGGACATCGAAAGAAAAGAAGAAGCAAAAGCAAAATAATCTGGTAAGATCACATAGTCCAATGAAATTTGATGCACTTTTTAATGGAATTGTACAAAATGATATGTTTGTAGAAACTCTCACATTGTATAATGAGGTTGATGAGGTGGATAATGCCACCATAGTAGAAGCTATTATGAAATATATCATACTTCTTGAAATAGGCATGTGGAATATAGACAAACAGTTACCTGCAAAGATTGGAAATATTTTGATTACAAGGAAATAGGAAGCAATAGAAGAAGAGGCCAAATTGAAGGCCTATGCATTGGAGAAGATAAGTGCTCCTATGTCTAAGAAAAATAAGGCCACATTGGCCACATTGTTTAGTAAAGAGCTCAGAACAAAAAAAAGGGTGACAAACCTTATGGGAAAAGATTGAGATGATCTTGAGAGGCTTAGGAAGGATAGTATTGAAAAAGTAGAAGAGCTAGCACAAAAGTTGGGGATGAACCCAAAGAGCAAAGAGGAAGTGAATGAGGAGATAGCTGCTTCTAAAGAAATTTTTGAGGATGATGTGTAGATAGATGATGCTCAACATGAGCATGAGTCAAATGAAGAAGATGGACAAGATAATATTACTCCAGAAGTGGAAGGCATAGTAAAAGACAATGTGGAGGATGAGAAGAATGCAACTACTAGAGAAGATGTAGCTAAGGAGGATACTCTTACATCTCCTCTGATAATTGACACACATGTTGAGAGCATACAAGACGAACTAGAGACTATCCCTCCTTTCGATAACATAGAAAAGTCTACTAGTGCAAGAGATATATGAAAATAAGATGAGCATAACAATAAAGATGCCTTTGGAGATGAAGGAAAGAAAGAAGTGGAGACACTAGTTAATACTAGTAATAATGATAAGGAGGAGATAAAAGAAAATATTGTAGTTTAAGAGGTAAAGTAAATTGGTGAATCCTCCAAAACCTCTAGAGATTCTCTATAGAATCTACTGAATATGTAGTTGAAATTCCAACTTCTTGTGTCAACACAATTGTTACAACTGTCCATCTAAGAAGGAAATGCGTACCTTTCTAAGATTCCACTACTCCACAAGTTATATCTAAGTGATGTCCTCCATGCATTTGCACAGAAGGAAATCATTGAAATGCATCAAAAGAGTAGAGAGCTGGTTGAAGAAGTTGTGAAGACCCTGTAGGAGGCCATAACTAGAATAATAATTGATAATTTCCTATTCAATATGAAAAATATTAAATTTTTTATTGATTCATTTAAAGAATATACCTTTGGATTGAAAGAGAAACTTGAGAAATAAATGGACAAGAATATGGATGAGAAGAGACTATTGGAGATCATAGACAAGTGTGCACAAATACACAACAAATTTTAGGATAGTCTCAAGGATGCATAGGCTTGTGTGGTTGAGGCTAAATCCTTATTTCAATTTTGTATAAAGTGGCCTAGAGCCACAAAGAGCATCAAAGATGAAATGGACTCAATAGAGTCATAGACATATAGAGCTTCCAATGCATATGACTTGACACAAGACCTTGATGGCAATATGATATCAACTATAGAAGATTCACATGAGAAATACTTACAAATGCAAGGTCAAAAAGAGAAAATCATTATGTAGTTTAGAAACATCAAGGACCCAGTGAACTCAAATTTCACATCCACTTTTAGTGCCCTTGTAAGTGCTAATAAAGCTACCAAGATCAATTTGATACCCAACACTCTAGAAGAAGGCAAAAAATGCCTTATGGAACTTGAGACATTAGTGTATAATGCTTGGCATAGCCAAGATTTGGGAAGAAGGAAAAAAATAATAGAAAGTTCATGTTGTGAAGCTTCAAGATTCAACCTTCTTTGATTGACAGTAATTATTATTTTTTATGAATTTTTTAGTTTATTGTTTTAGAATTTAGTGTATATATGCAGATAGTGTATAGTGATTTTTGATACAATTTTTTGATCTAGTTAATGATGCATAACATTATTAGGGGGAGTTAGTTAAGCTTTTTTAGCTTGTATATATGAACATCCTTGTCTAAGGGAGATCTAGTATGAATGAAGACTATTGTATACACACTTTTCCCATGATGTCAAAGGGGGATAATTTTTTTTGGAGATAATTTTGGCATGTTTCCATCAAAGAAAAATGGGGAGATTTTTGGAAGAATAAGGAGATTTCATTAATGAACTTGTTGACAACATGAGTATGTGGACTTAGCACAAGGTATACAGTTATGAATTGCATTGTTGTCATTGATGTCAACATTGTATCCCAATACAAATTCCATGGTATAGATCATTTTAGATATCTTGAACATGTTTAAGGATGATTATGCAAGACAATTTTGCAATAAGGTTTGATTCAGTGAAGCTAATAGTTGTGGAAATTGACCAAGTGTCAATTTAGGAGATTTTGAGTATAGGGAATTTGGTATTTGGGTCTTCTTTGGTCCAATAAATAAGATATTTCTCCATGATTCTAACATAATTTTTTTGGTTGATAGAAGATTCTAATTCTATAGTTTCATCTTGTTTTGGTTTTTGGTTTTGGAGTTATGAGTAACAAAAGTTCAAACTGGCAGTTACAAGCATTCTCTATATTAGTGCATATACTTTGGTGTGTCTATACTTTTCTATGGTTGTATTTTGGCTTTACAAAGTTATGGAGATGTTGATATATGTTAGATGAGTGTATATTCTAGTTAACATAGATTTTGGAGGTATGTGTGTCCAAATATGGGTGTACAATTGGAAAATTTTGTAATTAGGTCATTACTAGTGCCAACCTAATGAGTTATGTGTATTTAAAATGTTGAACATATTATGATCTATTATGTGGGTGTTATTTTAGGTTTTTTATAACCTATTTAAAATTGTTCTAATGCTTGAATTTTGGAATGAAGCGTGTGTGGATAGATCTTGAGCCGACAAGCTACATTTTGTATACTACATCTAAATAGGCTAACCTAATTGATGTTATAGGTGAATCATATATATAAGTTAGATCTTTTTCGGTATTTTGATGATGATGGAACATGATAAGAGTTAGTGGATGTGAATTGTGTGAATCTAGAGAGAGTAGAGGAGAGTGTTAATTAAGATCAATATCAAGAGTTTGAAGTCTGTATTTTGAGCTTCATTGGAATTATATTTCATAAATGAGATAGATGCAATTGTAATAGTTCAAATCTAGTTGTGATCCATAATCTCTTCTATCTCTTTTATTTCTCAATGGGTAGTGAGCCTACTTGGAGAATGAGTCTACCTGCAGTGAGCACTTCTGTAATATACTATAACCAGTTATAATATATTGTGAGCTAATCCTCACCATGGTTTTTCCCATTTTTTGGGTTTTCCACATAAAATATTGGTGTTCATGTGTTATGTGACATTGTTGGTTATTTTCATGCTTTCGTTTATTACTATAATTGAATATGTTATGAGTTGAATGGTTAACTGTTTAATTGGTTCAAAAGAATACTAATTCACTCCCCTCTTAGTATTCTGGGTGTTTAATAGAAAGAATGTGAAACCCTCTATTTCACAAAAGGAAATTCATCTAGTTGAGGTAAAGAAGGAGATGAACAATATTTTAAAGAAAAAGGAAGAGAATGATGTGAAGAGTGAATCTGTGCCATACTATGGTGTAGATATTTCCTCTAAAAACTAAGTAGAAAGCATTGCCTCAAGGGAAGTTTTAACAAAAAACTTTCTAAACCCTTGCCAAGATGAGATTTGGATGTCTTCAACATACTAGTGCATGCATAAGTTGGTTCTCTTGATCCATTGGTGAAATATTTGGATGATGAAGATAAAATACAACAAGATACATTCCTCTTAGAAAGAAATGATCCATTCAATGAGAAACATGAGCAAGTAGATATATTGACAAATAAAACCCCTCCATATGTGGAGATAACTATTGAGAAAAGAAAATAATATGAGAAAGGAGTCTTGGAGAAGATTGAAGCTTAAAAGGGATAAACTATTCCTCCTCCAGAAGTTGAGAAGATTGTAGAGGAGTGTTTTGGAAGTGAACAGAAGGAGAAGAATGATACATAAGCAGAAAAAAGCACAAAAACAAGTTGTGAATCCTCTAGGCTAGGCTCCAAAGATTCATTCAAAAATATTCTTGATATGAAATTGCAATTACAACCAGTGGTGTTTGCATAAAATGTTATAAATTCCTATGCAACCAAGTCAAGTGGATATGGGTAGGATCTCTCCTCTCCATAATTTGTAGCCTAATATATTTCATGTGTCCACAAGAAAGGAGATACTCCAAACTCACCAAAAGAGCATAGAGTTGGTTGATGAAGCTGTCAAGGAGCTGCAAGAAGGCCTTCTTGGAGTATCGATTAATACTTATTTATCAGGTGTACAACAATTGAAGCTACTACTAGATTATTTTAAGGAGTACTCTATTGGTCTAGAAGAGGACATTGAAAGGAAAGTAGCAAAGAAGTTGAATGATAAGAGGCTATTTGATCCCTTAGATAAGTGTGATACTACACACACCAATTTTCTAGGCAAATTGGAGGATGTTAAGAAGAGTTTGGAGGAAGCCAAACTATTATTTCAATTTTGCTTGAGATGTCTAGTGTTTAAAAATATCATAAAGGATTAGATGGACTCAATTGAGTCTCATATTGCTCAGGCCTCTAGTGTGTATGATCTAGTGAATGATGGAGATGGAGCAACTAGAGTGGTCATTAAAAATCTACATTGTCAATTCTTTTTGCTGTAGGAACAAAAAAAGAAAATCATAATGTTGTACAGTCAACTCCAAGATATGGTAAGTGTAAGGCTTACATCTTTAACTAGAGCTTTGGCCAATGTTGAGAATGTTGTGCAAAAGACAACAATGCCTAGTTCTAAGGAAGAAGGAGAAGACCTCTATGTACAAATTGAAAACCAGAGCTACATGCTTGATTTTTCTAAGAAGGATTAGGAGGTTTCCAAGAAGGATTGTGAGACACACCTTGAAAAATTAAAGACATCATATTAGGGTATATTACCTTCATTTGGTTAAGGTGTATACTTCTTGGTTGCATCCAAAAAAGGATATGAAAATCATGACAAAACCTAACCTGGGAATTGGACATTCCAGTAGGTGACTAATATCTTTTCATGGTCATTCATTTACTTGTCAAACCAGGGAACGTATGCTTGAAATGGAGCGGCACTGTATGTGCACTAAGAACCAGTTTCAGTCATAACTTATCAGAAATAAATACTTGGAGGAAATTCTACCTATGCTACAGGAAAGTAATGCGAAGCCTTCTTAACCCAAACACAACTTAACCAAAGCAGAAATCATAACAACTACTACTAAGAAACAAACCATGAACTGGCCTTATGCTGCAGGAACAAACACAGGGAAGGATTCCCGATGCTACAGGAACATATAAGACTAATTTTGTATTGAAATTTACAAGATTGAAATCTAACCTTTAATCAACAGAAGATAAACAACTACTCAACTACAGATACTTACTAAGTGGGCCCCCTTAGCAAGCATCAACTAATTTATGCAAAGATCAAACTCAGAACTTCATCAATTTTTATTCATAACTCGAAGTCATCTACATTGATTGTTTTGCTCCAGAAAACTAACAAAACTCTGATTCTTATTATGACACTAACTCTTACATAATTTGCTTCTCTTATCTATCATGTTCCCTCGTGCAGGAGGAACACTTATTTAAATAAGGAAAGTAACTAACTACTTAACCCTAACAAAGAAATACGTTGATACAAATATATCCTGAAATTGAGGAATAGACTTCATAAATGAGTTTATCCGTTCAACCCGATCCAGAGAGAATCTATAAATCCCACTCTTTCCAGATTAACTAACATTTAAATTCATTCCCAACAATTCGGTCAGAGATTCCTCGCTGGAACAACTTCCTCGAGGTCATGCAGGAAATGGACTTTATTGCAAGGTCGAGATCAGCTGCACTTGACTTGCTCATGCTTTCTTCAACAACCTGTGAAACACAAGGTAACAGATGCGAAAGAAAACACGCATGGAAACTACACGATATTCATTCATTAATCACATATTGAATCTATTTCATCATTCAAAAACTACATACGTTATATTAGCCATTTGGGAAGTCAAACAGAGCAATTAATATGGACATACAGAAATGTCAGGCTGCAGGAATGTAGGAATGTATTGCTATAGGATACCTCCCGATAAAAAGGTCTTTAAAGAGTAAAAACAACCATTAACAACAAAAGGTAAGGGTGTCAAAAATACAACATAATACTCAAATCATGAGCATATTTTGGGCTCATCATTTGCCCCCTACTTAGCCTAATGTTGGTCCTCCAAAATTAAATCTTCTGGTTGTCTCCCTGAAATAAGTTGGTGTGGCATGACCTTGAAATGAAGTCCTGAATTTGTAATAAAAGCCTATGAAATTCTGCCATCTTTCATATCTATGGGCTTTTGTATCCTCATTAATATCTATGGCTCGATAGGGATAAAGTGGCCACATCAACACAGGAGGTCGAAATGTCAAAGGCAACCACAACTCAAACCTCTTCTGAAGACCAAGTTGCATGTACCTTTCTGTTCTTCTGAGGGTTACCTTGAAATTCAGGGGACTATGAGGTTCTGACCTTCTTAACCCAACAATTAATTTTTCCCATCTTTTCTCAATTCTGGAAGACGATAGTTTCCAAAACAGATATGGTTGGCTTTTAAATTTGTCATACACCTGTTTCCTGAGGTGAAATATTTTCATTCTGACTTATTAATTATTGAATTCATATGCAATAGTAAACCAAGTTTTCAACATTGTGTAAGGATCTGAACTCTCAGGTCGCAAAGGGATGGGCTCATCCCTTTCAACTTCTTCATAGGCTTCCAACTGTCTACCATAATTTGTTTCATTTGTTGCCCAAGACATGAGTGATCTTAAATGAATATCACCAATGTACAAAAGTGCATTCCACTCTGTTTCAGAGGGAATTATAAAGCCATGTAAATAAAATTCACACAAAGAATTCTTCAACCAGCTAGGGGCTACTTGATAGGCATCATAAAATTCTTTGGCTGTATGAATGACAGGATCTAAATTCTTTGAAATCCTCATTAACTGAAACCAAAGGAATTGTTCCTTGAGGCACGTGGCATAAACTATGGGTTGTGGTCTACATTCCATGATTTGACCAGTTACCTTCATCATTTCATTCATTTTCTCCTTTAACTCTTGAATTTCCTATTCCTTCCTTTCAATATTTCTTTTCAATTGCTTCTTCTCTACCTCCCAAAGGCTCTGTTGTACTTCAGTTTTGGCCAAGTGGTGAAAAATCAAGGTCTAAAACATGACTGGCCTCCATGTAGTTTTAAGGTGTTCCAGAAATTCAATAAAAAATATCCTTTTATACACAGTCATTTCTTGACAGGTTGCAGAGGGTAATGAGGTTTCATTGGATACCTCAAATTGTACAGGTTGTTCTTCTTCTTCTTCTTGCTACAGGATAAATTCCTATTGCTGTGCTAGAAAAGATTGTGCTTCCTTTGTAATTTGCATAGCTGCATTAGCCAAGTCATTGAGACTGGGCATCCCCTTCTCATTATGCTCAACTTCCGTTGTCTCAATTTTTTCTTCCCCAGGAATAACAAATGGACTTTGTGTAGCCCTCTCAGACACATTCTGAGAAACATCATGTTCAGACTCTTCAGACTCCCCAAAAGTTATTATAATTTTAGGTTGAGCTGAAGCAGGGGTGACTCTACATTGTTTCCTTACTGAAACCCTTTTTGGCACTATTGTAGCTGTTGGAGGTGCTCTCATAGCTTTCCTCTTTCTGAATTTCCTAGAGGGTTTAGACTTAACAGAAGAAGATGATGGTGAACTTGTGGTGGCAACAAGCGTTGCTATAGGAGAAGTTGCTGCAGGGGAGGATGCTGCAGGAGTAGAAAATTGCCTCTTCTAAGGATGAGGGTCAGTTTCTAGGGTTTTCTTTGCCCCAGAGGACTCTCTTACCTTTGTTTTTCCTTTTTCCCTTCTACTGGTAGACCTAGTTTGTATTTGGGCAGAGGGCTCTGGTATGGAGGCTGCAGGACTAGGTACTGCAGGAGCAGATGATTCTTGCTCTGCTTCCCTATTGGTGGATGCTATTCCCTTTTTCTTTTTTTTAGGCTGTGTAGGAAGTGCCCTAGGGGGTTCTGGAGGTTGCAGATTCTTTTGGGCAACAAATTCTTGCCAAGAAAGAGGTGACACATCCCCCAGAGAATGTTCAATCAAGAGTTTAATAAGGGTATGATGGGCAGCAAAATTATACCTCCCTCTCTGGGTTTCATGGGCACATTGTTTTAAAAGATTTAACAAAAAGTTTGGGACATTAACGGCTAACCCATGCCTCATATGACTCAACAATTTAAAATGATAGGAATGTAGATAAGAAAAATGGCCTTCACACATTAAATACCTGATTATAAAAGTAGCATATTCTGGGTAGGGAGGAGGCAACGAAACTCGTTTGCATCCTTTCTTAGAGATTTCCAAGGGTCCATCAGTTGGTATTGTAAATTTTGCCCTCACAGAGATAACATCCAAAGAAAAATTCTCTCCGACGGTTGGAAGCCCAGTTACCTTTGCAATTCGTTCTTCTATTACAATTACCATTAAACCCCATACTGTAGCCTCACCTTCAGAAATAGTTCTTAAAAATTCGCCTGCAGATTCCTCATTGAAAGAATCTAACCTCAAAAAGTAATTCAACCAACCACAAAGGCTGAATGCTTGGACTGTTTGAGGATTTTGTGTCAATAACTCATGAGCTACAGGCTCATGTCTTACCAGTTGACCACCCATACTCACAATTTGTCTTAGCTGATCTCAACTCTTTTCTGAAAATCTAAAAATTTCTCTTTCTGTTCTGCTTCTTTTTGTCCTGCCGTCACTTTTCCCTTCTTTTCCAAAAATGAACTCAAAAGATCTTTGCATGCAATGATTGTTACAACTACTCAAAACAAGTAGTTTAATTGCTATCTAAGATGGAAACATGCAGTCATATTTGGAAAGTACAAGAAAATAAAAATATTCATATGGTTGTGATAGCGGCGTAAGAAAAGGTTTAAAAATGGATTATCCCACCCCTACTTAAAATGTGACATGTGTCCACACATGTACTGGAGGATAGGCGAATATCGAATAATAATGACTAATATTGATATAGTAGTGAATGAATAAAATGAAATAAATGAATGATGTGACAACAAAAGATATCGTGTACCTTTCAATAAATTCTCATACGTGCTTAAAAAGATGACAGCCTCAGCATGAAATTACGGTTGGAAATGAAATCATAATTAAGGGTGGTGCAGATGGATGACATGGATGGGTGACGTGGATGAATGAGATGGATAGGTGAGATGAATGGATGAGATGGAAGAAAAGGAAATGAATGGTGGCGATGAAGGATGATGGAGAAAAAGGGCTTCCTTAGAAAGGAAACCTTTATTATGAGCATGCATTACAAAATTAAGGTGAAGCTGCAGGAGAAAGGCCCGAGCCTTTTGCTATAGGAAGATTAGTGGCAAGATCCTGAACAAACTACTACACAAATTCTTCTTTTGAGGTTGACTTATGTTACAACCGGAGGCAGTGTCCATTAACCAACAACTTGAATCTAACAGGATCAATTGTGACTAATTGAACTGAACCATTATCAAATACATTCTTAATTTCATATGGACCAAGCCATCAGGTAGTGAGTTTACTTGATTTTATTTATACCTGGAGTCATAAAGCAACACCCAACTACCAACAGAGAATTGCTTAGTTTAGATATGGTGGTCATGCCATTTTTTCCTTTGCTGCTGTACAATTTATGTATGCTGTAGGGCCACTTTCTGAGTTCATCTAATGCATTCAACTGCAAGAGGCGTTCCTTTTGGGCTTCTGAAATGTCAATATTAAGCTCTAGAGAAGTCCTTAAGGTCTTATGCTCAAACTCTATTGGTAACATGACAGTTTTTCCATAGAGTAATTCAAAAGGAGTAAACCTTGTAGTTGTCTTCCACGTTGTCCTATAGGCCCAGACTGCTTCAGGAAGTCGACTGCTGCAATCTTTCTTATGTAATTGGACTTTCTTGGTAATAATCACCTCAATTTCTCTGTTAGTAACTTCTGCCTGACCATTAGCCTGAGGGTGATATGGGCTAGACTTTTGATGCCTGATCTTATAATCAGTCATTAGTGCAGTGATCAAATTAGATGTGAATTGAGCTCCTTGATCAGTGACAAGCTCCCTTGGGACTCCAAACCAAGTAAATATATGCTCATATAGGAATTCAACGACCTTACTATCATGGGCATGTGACATTGCTTTCACTTCTACCCATTTGGTCACATAATTAGTACAAACTAAAATATATGATTTCCCATTGGATGGAGGATCAATGGGCCCAACAAAATCCATGCCCCACTTATCAAAGGGGCTGATTATCACTTGAGGATATAGGGGCATTTCATCAGACCTTTTTGGTTTTCCCATGCGTTGGCATCTATCACATTTCCTAGGGTAAGCTGCAACATCTTTGTGTAGTGTGGGCCAATAGTACCCAGTAGCCAGCACCTTCATGGATGTTCTCTTCGCTGCGAAGTGGCCCCCACATGGCTCATCATGACAGGCATGCAATATGTCATATGTTTCATCTTCCTAAACACATATTCTCATGACTTGGTCAGGCCCTGTATAAAATAAGCAGTCTGTAATCCATGAAAAGTTAAAACTTTTCTCCACCAACACTTGTCTTTCCTTTGGTGAGAAATGGCCTGGAATCTTGTTGGCTACTAAGTAATTTGCAATATCTGCATACCATGGGTTTCAAGCAACAATGAGAAATAGATGTTCATCAGGAAACCTATCATCAAGTACCTCTGGGGTGGCAGGTGTAGGTGTTTAAAGTATTGACAAAAAATCAGCCACCACATTAGCCCGTCCTGGTTTATCAATGACTGTGATATCAAATTCCTGTAACAATAGGAGCCATCTTGCTAATCTTCCAGATATGGCAGGCTTATTCATAAGGTATCTTATTGCTGCATGATCTGTGTGGAAAAATATTTGATAACCAGTGACATAATGTCGGAACTTGTTCAGGGAATATACAACCGCTAGCAATTCTTTCTCTGTGACAGTGTAGTTTAATTTAGGGCCATGAAGGTTTTTGCTAATGAAATATATGACATGCTTTATGGAATTTTCTTTCTATCCTAACATTGCCCCTATGGAATAGTCAGAAGCATCTGTGTGTATATGAAAAGGCAGACTCCACTTTGGTCCTTGAAGAACAAGTGTATGAGTAAGTAAATTTTTAAGCTGCAGGAAAGATTTGTCACAGGCCTCAGTCCAGTTAAATTCATAATCCTTAGTCAATAAGGCATATAATGGATTGGCTATTTTTCTGAAATCTTTGATGAACCTTCTATAATATCCAGCATGTCCTAGGAAACTTCTAATATCCTTTTGTTTCGCAGGTGTTGGCAAGGTCAAAATGACTTCTATTTTTGCAGTATCAACTTGAATTCCTGCTTGAGAAATATGATGGCCTAGAGCAATTCCCTCTTGCATCATCATAAAACACTTCTCACTATTCAAAGACAAATTTTGCTCCTTACATCTTTCCAATACTTTTTCCAAGTTTGCTAATACTTCCTCATAGGTGGCTCCATAAGTGGTGAAGTCATCCATGTAGATCTCCATAGAGTCATGAGAAATATCAACAAAAATACTGATCACTGCCCTTTGAAATGTTGCAGGTGCATTACATAGGCCAAAAGGTAAGACAGAGTAGGAAAAAGTACCCCATGGACTGGTAAAAGTTGTTTTGTCCTGATCCTCTAGGACAATTCTAATTTGGTTATACCCACTATATCCATCCAAAAAGGAGAAATACTTCTTACCAGACAATGAATCTAGCACTTGATCAACAAATGGCAGTGGAAAGTGATCCTTTTTAGTTGCTGTCTTCAACTCCCTATAATCTACACAAACTCTCCATTTTCCACCCTTCTTAGGAACAATTACCAGTGGAGATACCCATTGACTGTCTGAAATAGGATAGATAAAACCAAAATCAAGCAATTTCTGAAGCTCTTGCTTAACTATTTCCTTGAGTGTTGGGTTGATTCTTCTTTAAGGCAGCCTAACAGGATAACAATCCTCCTTGATGTAGATCCTATGGTTACAGAGCTTAGGATCGATTTCCTTCATATCCCCATAGTCCCATGCAAAAGCTCTGTGTTGAGCTTGCAAGATTGTGGCTAGGGCAGTTTGTTGAGACAGAGGCAACTTATTATTGATATGTAGACAGCGGCCTGGAGATACTTCTATCTGTTTGGTGAGATCATTTATTGAGGTTGTTGATAAAGGTGGTGTCTGTATGTCATATAATAGAAAATTGTGATGGCCTTTAGGATTTAGTTGCTACAAGAAACATTGCTAAAAATGGCTATCTGAAATAGATGGGCGATTTAGATCAGAGCTGAACTGCAAAATGTGTAGAAGCAGGTCATCCTCACTCTGAAGTTGGGAAAATGGATTAGTTTGCAGCATCATTAACTGAGCTAATGAATTGAATTCTTTAGTTTCCTCTCCTAAATCTGGCCAAATTGGTTGAGAGAAGTCTGGCAGAGGCTGTGTAGGTGGGTATAAAGCCAATTTCTTTCTTGACTAACCATCATAAATTGTCATGTCTCCTGAATGACATCCTATAAGGGAATCAACTGTAGCTAACTAGGGTCTGCCTAGGATGATAAGATATCCTCCCAAGGTTGCCTTAGTGGACAATATGGTGAAATCTGTGGGGTATTCCCAAGACTCAAGGGTGACAATGACATCTTGTATCACTCCGTCAGGTGTGACTGTGGAACTATCAGCAAGCTGCAGGACAGTCGGTGTAGACTGAATGTTTTGGATATTCAAACACTCCATAGTGTGCTTGGTCATTACATTAATGGCTACACTAAGGTCAATCAAAACATTCTTTACTATCTGATCGTTGATATTTATTTTTACTACAGGACTCCCAGGGTCAGTATATTTTGGAATGACTACCTTCCCCAACATAATATCTGCTAACTGTCCTAAAACATGGATAGTTTGGGGATCCTTTTTCTTTCTTCCCTGTTTCTTTAAACATGCCTCCTTAATGGATTTTCCATAAATTGGAACATATTTAATAGCTTGAAAAAGAGGAATTTGAATTTGTACATTATTTAGCTGATCCAAAATATCAAAGGTAGGCTCTTCTATGGTCTTAGATGTAGTAAGTTGCAATCTCTGAGGAAAAGGTGGTGTAGCCTAATGCTGCAGGATAGGTTCCTTAGCGGTAGTATTTGATACATGTATATTTTCTATAGGATTAGTAGGTTGTTCAGAGGTAGAGTCTGAAATCTCTATAATTACAGGCGGTTGTGGAGCAGGGAGAGTGGTTCCAGACCTGAGATGGATATCATTGATATTCAGGGCATAAGCTGGATACTGGTTGGCTTCTACAGAATACATAGGTTTTTGTTGTTGCTACTACTTATTATTAGGATTTGACAATGGTTGAGTAGGCATAGGCATTTGTTTTGGAGGGCCAGTATTTGCTGCAGGTGCTGCAGAAGGAGGCATAAGGGCCAGAGGTTGTGGCTGCTGAAGCTGCAAGAATCCAGGGGGTTGGTTCTGCCATTGCTGAGAATCTCTCCATTGATGGTTCTACTGCCAGTTACCTGGAGGTGGAGTCCATTGTCCTTGTGGCTGCTACCAACCTCCTTGAGGGGGTTGCCATTGAGGACTCTGATAGTTAGGCCAGTATGGTTGAGGAGTATTCCAAGGTGGAGATGGGCCATATGTAGGTTGCCATTGGTTATTGTAATTAGAATAAGGATTACCAAAAGTCAAAGGATCTTGAGGCATACCTTGTCTTTGAGCCCATGGCCTCCTTTGTGCAACAAATAATACTTGGTCATCATCACCTTCTATCATCTTAAAATCAATAGGTAACTGTTTAGCCTCCATGTTGGCCACCATCTTGCATCTGCAGTCATGTTTCTTCTATCTACAATGTGGATAGAACTCAGCCATGATTGCCTCAACCTCTTCATGTTTCTTCCGAGCTTGCATGGTATCCAACTGTGTAGCGATATTGTTTATGATGTCCTTCCTGAAATCAGATAGCAAATTTGTGATCTACATCCGTGAGACTCCATTGGAAGAAGACTTTCCCACTGTAGCTTGATGACCTCTACCCTTCTTCACATTTGCTTAGGAGTAATTGAGACATCTTCTTGATATCATCCCAAGATGCTTGGGTGATATCTCCTCCTCCCATCAAGTCCAGGGCATCTATACAAGTATCATTGATTCCCCTTAGAAAGAGTAATTTCTGAGATTCTTCATTAAGAGTATGGTTTGAATTCTTTTTCAGAGAAAACATAAATCTTGAGATATAGTTTTCTAGGCTTTCATCCTCCTTTTGTTGGATTATGAATATATCATCACCCTTACTACCACTCTTACAATATTCCTTACCGCCTTCAAGGTATCAGGAAGCAACTTTAGTTTGTGAGCATCTGAAGTGTAATCATAACTGTGACAGAGGATATCAAACTCAAACAAGAAGGTCTTTGGGTCTTCTGTAACTAGGCCATAGAACTTGGGAAGTAATGAAGAAGGAATATTCTTAAGGTTGTCATTATCTTGTTGAGCAACAATGGGGAATTCAAAAGTAGGAGTTCGATTAGGTGGATTACGTGCCATGTTCACTTGATGGAGTATTAAAGAAAATGGATTTTCTTCAGTTTCTTTGTCAACTGGGCCGAATAGAAAGTCAACAAACAAATATTCATTAAATGGATCAATATCTAAGTCTCCTTCTTCCTCAAATAGGCTATAAACTGGTTTAGTTTTATTAGCAATGAATGGAAGGTTAGGGAGAAATCTTCCCTGAGCGTCTCTTCTTCTATGCATACAATTTGAAGGGGGTTGAAAATGCTTGAATAATAGAATAAACTACTGTCTAACAGTGACTATAGTAGGTTCTTAGCTTGACACCATCCCCGACAATGGCGCCAAAAATGGTCGCATCCATAAAAGGATATGAAAATCACGACAAAACCTAACCTGGGAATTGGACATTCCAGCAGACAACTAATATCTTTTCATGGTCATTCATTTACTTGTCAAACCAAGGAACGTATACTTGAAATGGAGCGGCACTGTATGTGTACTATGAACTAGTTTCAGTCATAACTTATCATAAATAAATACTTGGAGGAAATTCTACCTATGCTACAGGAAAGTAATGTGAATCCTTCTTAGCTCAAACATAACTTAACCAAAGCAGAAATCGTAACAACTGCTACTAAGAAACAAACCATGAATTGACCTTATGCTATAGGAACAAACACATAGATGGATTCCCGATGCTGTAGGAACAATATAAGACTGATTTTGTACTAAAATTTACAAGAATGAAATCTAACCTTTAATCAACAGAAGATAAACAACTACTCAACTACAGATACTTACTAAGTGGGCCCCCTTAGCAAGCATCAACTAATTTACACAAAGATCAAACTCAGAACTTCATCAATTTTTATTCATAACTTTAAGTCCTCTACATTGATTGTTCTGCTCTAGAAAACTAACAAAACTCTGATTCTTATAATGACACTAACTCTTACATAATCTGATTTTCTTATCTATCATGTTTCCTCGTGCAGGAGAAACACTTATTTAAATTAGGAAAGTAACTAACTACTTAACCCTAACAAAGAAAGACATGGATACAAATATATCCTGAAATTGAGGAATAGACTTCATAAATGAGTTTATCTGTTCAACCCGATCCAGAGAGAATCTATCGCTCCACTCTTTCCAGATTAACTAACATTTAAATTCATTCCCAACAATTCGGTAAGAGAGTCCTCGCTGGAACAACTTCCTTGAGGTTGTGCAGGAAATGGACTTTATTGCAAGGTTGAGATCAGCCACGCTTGACTTGCTCATGCTTTCTTCAACAACCTACAAAACACAAGGTAACAGATGCGAAAGAAAACATGCATGGCAACTACACGATATTCATTCATTAATCACATATTGAATCTATTTCATCATTCAAAAACTACATACATTATATCAGCCATTTGGGAAGTTAAACAAAGCAATTAATATGGACATATAGAAATTTCAGGCTGCAGGAATGTAGGAATGTATTGCTACAAGATACCACCCGATAAAAAGGTCTTTGAAGAGTAAAAATAACCATTAACAACAAAAGGTAAGGGTGTCAAAAATACAACATAATACTCAAATCATGAGCATATTTTGGGCTCATCACTTCTTTTGAATGGTATATAAAATTTTGATATCAATGTACATATATAGAGTTAGTATATGGTGCTACAATACACTTTTATCTTTTTGGTGATGGATAACATATCATATAGATATATCAGTAAGGGGATGAAATGCAGAGTTACTACCCTTTTCCCTTGATGTCAAAGGGGGAGTGAAGTAGAGAACATGTGTGTTTCCATAAATTACAAAGGGAGAGATCATTGGAAACATGGTAATGATGATGTATGGTGTTTTCATTAATGAAAACCCATTGTAGAAGTGATGGTTTATCAATATGAATATAGTCCAAAGTAGACCAAGTGTTTTTGGGAAGTCGACTAAGTCCTAGATTGAGATAGTGATGTCACAAAGGAATAGTTTTGTGGTTCATATTGCTCCACATTGCAATATCTTATCATGAATTTTTGAGGTGATAATGGTACATATTAAAGGATTCAATATCAAAAAAATTAGGGTTTTATGTCTTCCACAATAGAAGATATTGATGACAGAGTATCAAACTAAGTAGAGAAATAGTTACAATTACATAGTTCATGTTGGAATGCTCTACATTCCACCCTAAATGATCATTGTGATTTACGAATTTTAGAAATTTTTTGGAGATGTCAAATGTGTGTGCACTTTGAGTTCAAGTGGTTTTTTGGTTCGCATGTCAAGTTTTGGATGAATACTTGATTCATTCAGTTGTTGCTTCAATATTTTTGTTGTGTGGTGCCAACCTAAGGGTTTTGGTGTCATGCAAGACTAAATTGCATGTGGATCAAAATCATAGGATTATCTATAGGTCATGTCAACTTATCTTAGTTAACAAACTCTTGTTACTTCCGCAAGATATGTATGATGGAGTTTTGAGCCGATGAGTTATGGTATCACATGTTTCATCAAATTAGGCTAATGCAATTGATGATATGATTGTTTGTGGAATATATACATATATCAAAGGTCAATTCATTGATGGTATAATAAGAGATGAGTGGTGTGTAGAGTATGAAATGTGATAGTGATGATCTTGGGACAATGAGGAATGAAGTGTGTAAAGTTAGTTTTTTGAGCCTAACTAGAATTGTATCTTCAACATATAGTAGATGCATTATGAGTATTTCAAATTTTAGCAGTTAGCCATCCTTTTGTATATCTTTTGTAATTCTAGAAGAAGTGATCTTCCTTGGGTAGTGAGTCCTATTTTTCGGACAATGATTCCTCCAAGCAGTGATCTCTTCATGTAGTGAGCCTCACATAATCTATTGTAACTAGTTATGATATATTGTGAGCTAATCCTCATCATGGTTTTTCCCTTCCAAGGTTTTTCCATGTAAATCTAGTGTTTTCCAAAATCTAGATAAGGTGTTGAAGTGATGTGAGGATCATCATTTTTCCCTAAGCCATGAGAAATGTATGGTAATGGTTGAACAAGGAATAGTGTTGGGACACCATATTTTAGTTGAAGGGATTAAGGTCAATCCTAAGAAAATTGAAGTAATACAACTCAAGACCCAAAAAACCCAAAATGATGTCAGAAGTTTCTTAGGGCATGTTGGATGCTATCAAAGATTAATAGAAAAATTCAGCAAGATTGCGGCTCCTATGTTTTCCCTTCTTCATAAAAATGTAGAGTTCATCTAGACACCTGAGTGTTAGCTATCATTTGAAATCATCAAGGAGAAAATCATATGTGCTCCTTTCCTTCGTGGAACTAATTGGAACCTTCCATTCCATATCTATGCTGACACATCTGATGATGCCATTAGAGTGGTTTTAGGACAAGAAGATGAGAATGGGGAAAAATATGCCATATATTTCATCAATAATAATTTGACTCCAATAGAAAGGAATTATACCACAACCAAGAAAGAATTCTTCATTGTAGTTCATGCAATTAAGAAATTTTGACATTCTATCATGGGATACAAGGTCATAGTGTACATAGATCACTTAGCCATCAAGCACCTTATGAATAAACTTGTTGTAAATGCAAGGATAATTAGGTGGTTGCTGCTTCTTCAGGAATTGAATGTAACAACTATTGAAAAACCCGGGAAGTCCAATGTAGTCACAAATTTATTATCCCAAATTAAACATGATGGTGATTGTGCTCCAGTACAAGAAGAGTTTCCAAATGAATTTTTTTTCGCCATCTCTACTAAAACCCCTTGGTTTTTTGTTATTACAAACTACTTGGCCACAACAAAAAAACCACCTCATTTTTCATCAAAATAGAAGAAACATCTTGTTAGAGAAAGTGCCCCCTTCAAATGGATTAATGGGATCCTATTTCAATGTGGACTTGAAATGGTTCTATGACATTGTGTTAGGGAAGATGATACCTATAATATCCTTAGATTTTTTCACGATGATCCTTTTGGAGAGAATTATTATGCTAAAAGGACAACACACAATATTTTGGGAGTAGGATACTACTGGCCTTCTATGCATAAGGATATCAAGAAATATGTTCATAGATGAGATGAATGTCAAAGGGTAGGAAGACTGACTACATCTAATGAAATGCCCTTGCATCCTTTGGTAGTACTTGAACCATTTGAAAAATGGGGATTGGATTCTATCAAACCTATAGACCCTCCTTCACAAGGAAAAGAGTACATTCTAGTCTATAATGACTACTTGACTAAGTGTTGTTGTGCAATTTTTGCACACACACCCCACTGAAAGTGGGGACCCTCTTTTTGTTTGTTTTTTTTTCTTGTTTGCTTTAGGGTTCTAACCTTTTCCCCTTAAGGGATAGGTTCTTTGGTTTTGATTTTGGCTTCAACCTGGGAATTCAATGGCTTATTTGCACTCAAGGTGTCTTTTTGCAACATCATGATAGTGGCCTAACTCTTTGAAGTCTTCCCCAATTCAAATATAATCTTAGAGGCCAAAAATTTCTAAGTATGGGAGGGTTTCGATAAATCAGAGGTACCTCAGATTACCCGAACCTAAATCCGGCTAGAAATTCCAAGCTCCCTTGGATTTCCAAAGTTTGAGATCATGTCATATCCCCAATCTTCCTAGCCATCTTTTCAAGCATTTATTGCATGCATAGTTGGTTGTTTTAAGGAATATAATTGACACCAATGAAGCATTTGTTGTCATTTTAACGTTTGAGAGCTTTTGAACTTGGGAGAGGTTGCTTCCATCTTGTGTCTTATTAAACTCCAAGTTGAAGGTAGGGATTCTTACGAGATTGTTACAATATTTAAGAGTCTCCATCAAGTTCCTTCTTCCTGTACATCATTTCAAGGTAGGCCACCTCCAATTTTATGGTGATTTCAGTACATTTTGTGCTTGATGGTTGGTCTCTTGTAGAGTGTATGTTAATCATTTAATAGGAGTTTTGAATTGCTTACTTTTGGCTAAATTATAGTCATCTAGGGTTTCCATTCCTTTAAGTATCTATGCGATGGGTTTTAATCACGAATGTTGGTTTGAATTAGATGTTAGGGTTTATTAAAATCTTTTGGATTCATTGTTGTTTCTCTGTTTTCATGATAATATTGAGATTCTAGGGTACCATTTGATATTAAAGTTCAATCTAGAAACCCTAGTTGGAGATTGGAAGTTCAATGAATGAGACAAATGGTATTAAGGGGATTCTTGTGAAAAATGTTTATTTGAATTATCATCAAGAGTTGACATCAATTCAACCTTAAGTAGGAAAAATGATAGTTATTCATCATTTCAACACATGGTGAGTTTGGCACTTAAAATTTTTTGAGCTTGAGCAAGACTACTGAAAAATCCAAGGTAGCTCAAATTTTTTGAGTCTTAATCCACTTGAAAAATATGGTCCTCTCAAAATCTCTGAATCCTTCAAGCCAGAAGATCTCCGACGTTGGTGATGGATTGAACTTCAATGAACTTAGATGGCTTGTAGAATGATCTTAAGTGAGTGGTTGATAATGCATGAGTTCTATTATGTCAAAATTCCATTGAAACGTATTAGGATCCCTTGATTGAGAATTAAAAGTGCACACTCAGTAGACGCCAAAAAATCTAAGCTCCCTCGGATTACTTGAGCTCTAGTTTGACCAGAAAATCTGCCCCTAGGTGGAATTTCTGAGATTTCTCCAATGCCTTCAAACTTCAAGGTTTAATGATAAATAAACATGCATATGAGGTTATGTGATATTCATGATTGAAATCTTGTTGAATTTTTAAACAATTTTCCTTCTTGAATGTGAAATCCACTTGCATAGATTAATGATGGAATCTTATTGAGTAAGTGATTCAATTTACATTTCCATTAGGGTTTGAATTGACATTTTGATTTATATTCAATGGAATCATTTAGCATATATTGATAATTCTTATTGGATTAATGTCATTTATTGTTGGGCTATGTTATTATTTTGATTTGGGTGATTGCATTTTTCTTTAATAGATGTAGGAAGAGTTGAGCCTTGACAAGACTTCCAAATCAAAAGATGTTGTAGTGCAAGAGGAAGTAAGAAAGAGAGTTGAAAGAATGAAGTATGAATTCAAGGGCGTATGGAAAAAATCTATAATTTCTTCTACTTGGGCCAAGATTGCAGATACAAATATGGGGCATGTGGACTATGATGATTTTCAACAAAGAATGTTTGGCAATGCACCAACTCAACTAGCACAAATCCTCACTCACATTGGCCTAGCTCAAGCAACAAGGTTCCCTCCCACTCAATTATGCCCTAAATTGGTTTTGGAGTGTGCAAGACATTATGAATCAGACAAGAGGATCATAGTTGGGCCACAAGGAAAAATCCTGACCAATCTTATAGAAGAGTCCATTACAGGGGTGTTCAACATTGACTCACATCACAAACTAATTGAGAAGATAAAAATTGGAGAGGCAATAAAGTTCTATGATGAAGATCCTAATAGAGCATTGGACATGATGAAAATTTACTAGATATTGAAGCCCAAGCCACATTATTCCAAGCTTCCCAAGTAGCTACATAGAAGTGATTTCATGTTGGAGTACCATGATGTCATAGCTCTCCTAAGCGGAGTGATGGGGGTAGAAGAAGCTCATGTTTTCCACATTTGGATGTTTTACCCTATCACACAAATAATGGGTGGGAAGCATTATCATTGGTCCAAGATCATAAGAAATAACTTGGATGCACAAATGAGGAGTGTTTAGGAAACTAATAGGTTCATCATGACCACATATCTTATATATATGTTGGCAAGTAAAACTAGGTATAAAGGTCTAAGTTGCAAAGGAACCCTAGGAAAAGAAAGAATATGGGACATCTACCCACAATTGTAGCATAAGACAACCAACTACAAGAGAGAAAATGATGCATTCTTCATGTACATTCCTAGGTTGTTGTTGGATGCCCTCCATGTTAGAGTTTCCTTTGATGCAATGGACTTGATTGAATAATATGGCTAGTGGTTCATTCAATTTCAAAGATTCACATACATTCATATACAAGGGTCTCATGTTGTCACTCTTAGATTGCCAAGATACCCAACTAATAAGCTTATATTATTGGAGTTAACAAAGCAAATGGTAGCATTTGAGGCCATTTTATAGAAGGATTCGCATAAGAAAGGATTAGGAGGAAAGTTCCCATTGAGAATTGAAACCTTAGAAGCATTCCCCTCCATTCAAAGTGCCTAGTATTCTGAGAAGGATATGGCACAATTTGAGTTATATTCTCATACTAACAGAGACAACTTTGATCCTTATGACAAAGCTAATAAACATGCCAATATAGAATTCAAGCATAAGGATCGCATTGAAGACTATTGGGCCAATTGTTGGGATGAATTTGAAGTCATCAAGAGGAGGTTCTCTAGGCTACCCCTCAACTTGATAAGGCTCTACCAGGTAATTGAAGTACAAGATCAAGTTCAAGATGATGATGTAGATTTAATCCAACATCATAATTTTGAGCCTTATAAGAACAAGCCTCTACCTCTAGTAAAATGGTTAGAAGAAGAAGTGACAGATTTGGACCATGTGATAGAACCAGTTAGGAAGTATTCAAGGTAGTGGGTAAAGCATAAAGTGCTAGAGCTAGAGGAAAATGGTACCAAGTTCACTTATGACTTGATGGGAGATCTAGAATCCCAATCTGAAGAAGAGGCTAAGTTGATAAAGGTGATAATACTAAGCCACATGTTGAAGAAGGCTAAGAGGAAGAAAAACCTCTCACATTGAAAAGGAAAACAAGAAGTCAAACATAAACCAAGCTTGATGAGAAGAAATATCCCAAAACAAAGATGGCTCCCAAAGCTAGTACTACAACTGAAGAGGGAGAAGCTTCACAGCCAGCCAAAAAGAGAAAATTGGTTACAAAAGGTCAAAAGATAGCTAAGGAAACAAAAAACAACGTTGCTATTGACCCATCTATTGCAACCAAGGTTGTAGACATAGAAAGTTCAGGGGGGAAGCCACAAGTTTACATTAGGATAAATTCTCCTAAACACAAGACATCCCTAGTGGAAGAGGTGAAGATTGTTGAGAAGGAGATGCAAATTGAGGAGGCACCTATTGATAATAATGAAAAGAGAGCAGCTATAGGAAATAATTCTCCTCCTCCTCCTCTTCATAATAAATAAATTTTAGAAGAATAAATCAATGAAGAAGGAAACATATCAAATAATCTTGAACACCGTGAGTCAAAAGATGAAGAAAAATATACTCCCTGAAGTGGAGTAAGGTAGAAGTGTATGGAAGAGATTGGGAAATCAGCCTCTAAATCCCAAAGCAAGAATATTGAATCAAAGGTAACTCAAGAAATTCCTTCTAAGTCCCTAGAGAAGGAAATGCTAAATGAATAGGAAGATCAACAAGAAATAGAGAAGAATATAGAAGAAATTGTTGATATCCCAACTCTAGATAAGGTTGAACAAGAGGCTCCCTCCATAGAGATAAAAATAGAGCGGCCTGCTATCCTAGATTGGTTGGAAAAGAGGCTTAGTAAGAAGCCAATTATTGTTCAAGAGGAAACTCCTAGATGGGATAAACTGTTAGAGCAATGGGGGCAGCCTAAACAAAGAAAAAGGGCTAGAGAAGTTTCAAAATTTTCAAGGGATGAATTTAATAACAAAGTTGTTCATGTGGTTGTTCCTATAGAGAATAAGTATAAATATGAAGTTAGGCCCACTAATTACAAGGTGCAAATCGTAAATTTGGGTCCATCCACTAAGGAATGGGAGAAGGAACAGTTCCAAGTATCATCCCAGGCTATTTTAAGAAGACTTGATAAGGAAACTGAGGAAAAGAAGTTACAAAAGCAACTTAGTGATGTATATCGGTATGTTCAACACTTAATGAAGCCTATGCAAACAACTGGTAATGAGGGTCCAATTCTAGAAGGATTATTTCCAAAGGAGGCTATTTCAGAGATTGAGAAGTTGAAGTCCTTAGTTCACAACACTCATGAATGGCTCCATGATGTTAGCAAGAGAGGTGATGAGTCCATTGAACAAATCTTCAACATTCATTCCAAAGCCACTGAGTTCTTAGAGGATACTTCTCAATTTTTTGTTGATTGCAACAAAACTATTGAATCAATTGTTGGGGAGTTGAAGAAAATTCTGCAGGTGCCTAAGGAGGAACTGGCTAAAATGAAAATTTCCACTTCTGATGATATTGGTAAAGTAATGGAATGGCTAGAAGTATGGAATTACAAAATTAAACTCCTCTCCAAGGCCTTGAAGAAGATAATAAAGCTGCAAGAAAAGATGAAGGAAATATATGATAGTTGTTTCACTTTGTTGGAAATAATGATTGGGAGAAGAAAATTTGGATAGAAAAATATGAACATCACTAGATTGCAGGCATGGTGGCATGAAATTTATGCTCCATATGATGGTGCTCCCATTTCCAAAGATCATTCAAAGGATGCAACTATTTATATTTCCAAGCTAGATAAATATCATGAGTTATAGATTGAATGGAATAAAATGATGCCCAAATATGTTGATGAGTTGAAAAATCATAAATTAAGAATGAAATTTATTCCAACTCCAAATCCAACTAATATGAAAGAGATATTAGAAAAAATAAAAGAACTCTCCAACAGGATAGAGGCCAATAAGGAAGGAGAAAATAGCCAGATTGGAGCCACCTAGGAAAAGGTGCCAGTTATGTGACTTTACAGCTGAAGGGGATGACTTAGAATTTTCTGCTAGCAAAGGAATATTTCTAGAAGAGTATAGGCTAACCTAGGGCCTATTTTAAAATGTTAAATATTTTATTTAAAAAAAATATCTGGGCTGACCTGTTTGGACAACCTAATTTTGTAACCCTAATTCTAGGTCGATCTAAGGTGACATCTCTATAAATTGATGCCCCAACTTCATTTGTAAGGGTTAGACATAGTTGATATAGTTAGAACTGAGAAAGAGTTAGGTATTTTCTAAGAGAAATTGATGCAATATTGTGGACACATGAATTGTTGCAAATTTTGGTGAATTCAATACAAGTAAAGACATTGTTCTTTGGTGTTCTTTCCTATGTTGTTCACTTTGCATGGTTCTTGTTTTCCAGATCATTGGAGATTTCTTTGAAATTGTAGTTTCATGTTAGATTTTAGATTTAGATGTGATGCAACTATGTTGATGATTCAATATTTGAAGTGTTTGAGCAATCCTTGGTCCATAATTTTATTAGCTTTTTGATTGTAAGTTGCTATGTAAAGTTAGCCTGAGCCTAAATATTGTGTGTTGAGTTCAATTGTGGGTATTTATTCATTTCAATTATAAAATAAGGTTGATTTGTGTGAATGCTCCATGATCTGAAAATCTTGATTACCTTAGAATATTGCACTGTTTATGTGAGATTGTAGGTTCAATATGAGTTTAGCAAGAATTAGTTTTGGAAGGATTAGTCCACTTTGAATGTTTGATTGCACAATTGGTATTAGATTTAGTTTTAGAAATATCTCTCAACCCTTTATCTTTTGTTATCTCTTATAAATCTGGGTTAGTTTTAGGATTAAAAGTATCAACATATTGCAAGATTTGATGAATTTGAAGCTTCCACTGTTTGTTTTGTAAGGCCCCTTGTGATTACCAAAATTTTCACATATTATCACTAAGTTTTTTATTTGCATTGTCAAGACCTGACATTAGAGACCTTGGGGTTATCTCTTGAGGCTTGCTGATAGAGATTTACCTTTCAAGAGAGATAGGATATCATATTCTATTTGAGTTGTTGCTATGGAAAAAACACCATCAACAAGTGGGCAGAAGTACAAGCCCTACACGTTGCAAGGGAGGAACAAGTAATTGATTTCCTTTATAACACAATTTTGCTCATATTTAGAGCTCCTAGGACAATTTCCACATATTAGGGCTCCCATTTTATGTCTAAAGTTATGTTAGCCTTCACAGATCATTTCTAGGTGAGCCACAAGAAGTCCTCACCCTACCACCCTCAAGTGAACGAACATGTTGAAGTCACTAATAGGGAATTGGAATTTTTTTTAACAAAAATAGTTTCATCAGGAAGGAAAGACTAGGATCAGAAACTACTTGAAGCCATTTGGGCGTATAACACCACCTGAAAATCAACTACTGGGTATAGTCCATACAAGTTAGTTTTTGGGAAAAAAACCTCTATTTCCCATTGAATTCGAACTCCAAACCATTAGGATAGCCATGGAGTTGGGTATATATCTTAAAAGAGCCTAGATAGAGAGAGTTTTACAACTTAGTGAATTAGATGAACTTCGTTTGGATGTTGTCCATCAAACTGAGTTGGTGCAACAAAAACACAAGTTTTGGCATGATAAACATATCAAGGAGAGAGAATTCCATAATGGGGATTGGGCATTATTGTTTGATTCCAGATACAAGGATCACTAGGGAAAAATCAAAATGCATTGGCTCAAACCATATGAAATTTATGAGGTATTTGCAAACGATTCAATTTAGCTGAAACCCATTGATGGTTATACCCAAACTATCCTAGTTAATGGGCACTGATTACATGTCTACCATAAGCCTCTTAATAGAGAGGAATTTACAAAAATGGTAGAAATGCAAGGAGAAATTCAATGCATTGACTCTACTATGGTAGAGTCAATATGGTTTTCCCCATAATAAATGCCAAAATAAAAAAATGTGGTTGTGTGTGAATTTACTTCATGTTTCTTGCAAATTCTTCATCAAATTTATCATTTGGATTTGGCTAAATTTTGTCTATATTTTGCAGGACTTCATTTCCTTGGTAAACACAAATTCTAGCACACCCTATTGTGATGCTTTGGAACTTTTTGGCTTGGTTGTTGCGATGCTTTGGAACTTGTTGTTGCTATGGTCTGGAACTTGTACAACTAACTTGTGTCATTCCTCATTTTGATCCTGCATTCTAATGCATCACTCAATGATGCTTCAGGAAGTCAAAGGACAAAATGTCACATTCTTCTTCCTTCTTCTAGATGCATCTTCTAGTGATTCTTTGGAATCGTGCTATTTCTTCCTTCCACCAACATTTTTCAATGATGATCCAAAAATTGTTCGGTTTCTCCAAAAAAAAATTGGATGCTTAAAAAAAAATTGGTTGTTGCTTCTATTACATCTTTTGACGATGCTCCATTGGTTATATTGAATTGTGTCCCTTTTCATTTGCAATTAAATTAATTGAAACAAAGTAAACATTACAAAGTTTCCACAAAATCTAGCAAAGCAGCAAGGGAAGGTAAAATGGGAGGAGCCAAGAAAAAATCTGAACCAGCCTCAATAGCTCAATTGTTGGCATTGAGTAATGTTGCAGGCCTATTTCAAAAAGTTGGGTGGCTGGAATTTATGAAATTTTTTGAGGGATATACCAAGCAGTTGGTAAGAGAATTCATAGAAAATTTTATAGAAAAAAACTATGGTGTGTGGCAAGCATTTTCGGGTAAGTCCAAAAATTATTGCTCATCTTTCTGGTCTTGAGAATAAAGGTATTGATTTGAATGAAACTAACAATATTACCTATCAAAGATTGGTAGAATTGTTTCATAAGGAGGGGGAGATTTAACCTATAATCACCATAAGTACCAGGGGATAGAACAAAGGTTTTCATAGAATGTCTATCTGAGAACCTTGGAGAACTATCATAGCCTAGATAATTAAATACTTTACTTGTGAAGGACAAATAACCATAGTAGTAGGACCTCCTTTTCATCTGCTAATTCATTTGCGCCATGGAACTGAGGACCCTTCTCTTAGGGTTCATTTACTAGCATTTTTGTGTCATTTAGTTACCACCATGATAGAAAAATATAAAGTTGGGACAAGGCCCCTCAAACACCATGGTCCTATACAGTTGATATGCAAGTACAATTTTCGTAAAAAGCAAAAAAATAAGTGGCAAAAATTTTTGCAAAAAATTGAAAAAGCGGAGTCTAAAAGGCCACTTGAGGAGGGAAAGTCCTCTGAAAAAAAAAAATAGAACAACCCTCCTCTGAGGCCTTAGGTGCTCCTGAATCCCAACAAACTTCAATAACTCCCAATGGCGATGCGCTAGAAAATTTTCTGAATGTGTTAGAAACCCTAGGATAGTCAGGGGATGTGGAAATTGTACATTTTGGAGAAGAAGAAGAGCATCCTTGAAAGAGGAAGAAGTAGACTATGGTAACTTTTCAAAAAATCCCTCCTCTATAGAGAAGCAAGAGGTTGTCTATGGAGTCCAGTGAAACTATTCCCTGTGACATAGGAAGTACCTCTAAAAAGAAAAATCCTAGGACTCGAACAAGAATATTGGAAACTAAAAATCAGCCTAATGATGAGGAAATAAGTGAAATAGAAAAGCAAGTTGATCAATCCCCCAAGGATGAAGAGAAAGAAACACCATCTCTACAGGAGCAAGAAGAGGAAAAAGTGCAGTTGTCACATTCTGTGGATATTGAAGATGAACCTATGGGGGGATTCTCCCCTTTTCTTGACAAAGTTGAAAGTATACCTAGTACTAAGAAAAATGTACTTCATGATGATAGAGAAATTACCAATCCATCTTTCTCTGTGGACATAGGGGATGCATAATCTAGTCAAAAAGAGGAGGAATTAGAGAAATTGGAGGCACAAATTACTGAATTAAAATTTTGGTTACAAAGGAATGAAGAATAGATCACCCAACAATAAGAAGAAATTGAAGCACATGATGCAACTTTAAGTAAAAGGGATCAAGAGATTGCAAAATTTACAATGCAGATGGAGCAAAAAGATAGGGTCATTAAGCAGTTGTAGTACCAAATACAACAATGGAATCAACAAAGCAAGCAACATATGGTTGATCTATCTGAGAAAGATAAAACACATCCAAGGTTTGAAAAATAATTTTATAAAAATATTTAATGCTTTTGAAGAAGAAAGAAATAGATAGGAAGTTGAGCTTAATGCTTCTGTGAGTAGAATTGTGGAGTTAGAGCAAGAATTGTAGGAAAGTGACACTAAGCCAATAATAGAATCCAAGGGAACACAAACCAAACCAACTGATTTAGAATGGTTCTAGGTACGTATCCCCCCATTATTGATGAAATGGATGGAGAGATGCTACTTCTTAAGGGATGTAGAATTTGAAAATAATGGGCTAAAAAAGGAGTTAGTACTATTAAAAGAATCATTTCACAAAGCATGTAGAGCTAAATAGGACGCTTGTGAAATCGGTGAGTTATTGTTAGCTTGTAGAAGACCATCTAGGTTATATTCTATGTTCCTCAATGAATAACTCCTAAGATGGAAGTTACTTAGAATTCACAATAACTTTCCACATGACCCTGATGATAAAGAATTTGTTGAGTCAACTCTTGATCAACATGATTTATTATGTGAATTCTTTGCCCATAATTTTCTCTTGGAAGAATATACAGATTTTTATGTTAATTTCTTTGTAGAAGAAGTTCAATCGAGATCATTCATGTCCACAATGCGTAATTATCTTCACTGGTAGGATCAATCAAAGGAGTATGCACATGCAGAGAAAATTATTAGATTGCAAATGAGATACCCCCATAGGAATCCTTTCTATTTCAAGGCATAGTTTTTGGGTGTTCAACTTAGAGAGAATGTACAAAGTATAATAATAAACTTCAACTGTGCCATAATCATTTTCAAGATCAAGGACCATAGTTGATAGAGAAAGCTTAGCATGCATGTGAATAAAGGTATACCCCTCTTCCTATGTATCTCAAGAAAAGGGAGGTAATTTCACCTCTTAATATTAGATGGTCCTACAAAAGGGTAGTATCCTTGACCAATATCCTTGAGAAATTAGAGGTTAACTCGATTGGCATGAGGTATATACCACCTCTACTTCTTTCACCACCCCATGCAACATATATCAATACAGATCAGAGTAATGATGGGTACAAAGGGTTACTTTTCATCAGGGATTTCTAAAGGAACCAAAGGAATTGGATATAGAGGTAGATGATTCATATGATCTAATTGCTAAATATGAGGAGTTGAATAAGAATTGGGGAAATGAAGGGAAGGGGGCACACAAAGAGCATGAGGACCTGCTCAAGCTTAGGAAGGGGGGAAATTATGAGGTAAAAATAACCTCATCAATATAATGGACTAAATACTTAACCTTACATCTTTTAGCCATCCTTACCCTACCAAATAATTATCTTTAGGATAAGTAATTGCTTTCTTTTGGTGAATAGGCATACAATCTTTATTTCTTGAAATTAGTTGAAATAAGCTAACCTACACTGACTTAATGGTTTAGTTTTTGAGAATTGCACAGGTCAACTTCCACAATCAGTTATCATGATAGTCAAAGAGGTTTAAAATAGACTTCAACACCATTAAAGACAAGTGAATGGGTGTCAAAAATTTATGAGCATACATGATGGATCAAGTTTTTGTAGTTTCTGTTATTTTCAATTTTAAATACTTTATGGCTTGTGTCAAGCTTCTTTAATGTTTCATGTCATGGGCTTTAAAGTTTGTTACTTGTTGACAATTAGTTGAAGACTTTACCAACTGAAAAGTAGGATTTTGTTAGCTAATCTTATATAAATATGTAACTTTTGAAAACGATAATATACAGAATAATATCATTATGTTGTCACTTTCATATGAATAAAATGAGTTTTTCCCGCCACCTTTGGAGTTACTAAGTAATGTGAATGGAGTTCTTTGAATGAAGTAATTTGGAGTTACCAGTGTATGTGATTTGAGCTAGGCATAGGAGCACCCTAGATTTGGCCAATCGAGGGGTTGTAGATTAGATAGATAAGTATTCTACTTTTAATTTTGTACTTTAATTTAGTAGATAGTAATTGGAATTGAAGTTTATTTTCATGTGTGTAATTTTGTTAAGATTAATCCTGGAAGTTGTAGTTGTGTCTGTAGTCTTTGAGCTTAGTGTCTAAAGTTTTGGAGCACCTTCTTTCAGTTGTTTCAGATTGTTAGATCATTTTTTGTTAGTTGTTTAGATTGTTATCTTTTGTTAGATCAATGTTTCCTAGTTTCTTTACAAGCTTTACTTCTTCAACAATTTATACATTTCTTAGTTTAATAATTTTCATGCTTTCTAGTTTAGTTATGCTTTTTAGGTTCATAGTTTTCTGCTTTCTAGTCTAGTTATTTCCAACTTTCTAGATAAATGATTTCCTACTTTCTAAGTTTAGTGGCCTCTTAGTTGGAATTCCTTTTAACTGTCCAACATCTAGGAAACCCAAGGGAGATAGCCACTATGTCTTCTATTGCATATAGCCTTTGAACACTACCCAGTTAATATATTAATGCATTTATCAACTAAAGTGTTAGGAACTAATGACAACCTATCACTATGATTTTTTGTGTATCTAGCTAAGGTTTGGGAATAAATTTGTTGCTCTGTATTTATCCTTGTTTGAGTCTTATGACTTGTGGTTCTCAGGATAAGTTGTTGAGGTCGTGTTCAAGTTAATTTTGTTGTCTAGAGAGATTGGATTGTGCTAAGGTTGTGTGTGCTTAATTGATTTATATGTTTAACACATTTTTGAAGTTCACGGAAGCATGTTGAGGTATGTTATGACTTCTTTAGGTCATTGTTAAGTGTGTGTTTGGGTTTCCCTCATTCTAATTCCACCATAGAATGTTTTGGAGCCAACCTAATTTGAATTTGTAATTGCAAATGGTGTGTGGCCAACTTTGGATGAGTTTCAAAGTTGAAGACATTATAAATACAAGTTGATACTTTTATGATGGATGAATGCAAGAAAGATAGATACAAGATATTTGTGAATTGGTGTGTATGTGATGCAGGTTTGAGAAAATTAGTGTGAAATCTAATTGAGTTTCTAAAAGTAGTGAGCTAAAGGTGTACTCTATCATTCAAGCATGCATGCAAGTGTGTGAGTGAATTGTGGTGGAAATGTTTGTTGCATTGAGATTTTTTTCTCTTTGTAATAAATTGCTTCTATATTCTTTGTAATTTAGTGGCAGTAAGCCCTTCGGGTGGTTAACCCTTGTTGGACAGTGAGTCCTAATCTAGACAGTAAGTCCTATTTTGGTAGTGAGCCTTTGTATTTAGTTTTGATATTCTCTATATTGTGACTTAATCCTCACCGTGGTTTTTCCCTTATTGGGTTTTCCATGTAAATCTAGTCTTATTGTATGTGTGATATTTTTTAGTTTTTTCTTTTCTATTTAATGATTAATCCCATTAGTAGAGTAAAGGATTTGTGAATGATAATTGATCTAATCTTTGGTGAAATTTCTTAAAGGTTAAATTTTGTTACAACTGATCCAGCCCCCCTCTCATTTGTCTTGTTCAACACATATCATGTACTTGTATCATGCCAAAAATTTAAACGGGTAATCAAGAGTACATCATGAAATAATAAAAAAACCATCCTATGAAAAAAGTATCACATGTCAAATGAAAAATCATGACATGTGAACCAAAGATTAAAGAGTTATCCATGGCTAACCAAGATGTCAACATATCCATACCAAATGAAGATAACTAACTCTTATCAAGAAGATCATCCACCATCAAAATGGTGAATCCACATCATTTCCACAAGCTCCTATTGAACCATAATATTGATCTCTCCATAGAATCATTAAAACCATCCTCTAAATTAAGATCCTTTATGTCCCCAACATGATCAAAGAACTCAACAATGAGCTCCCAAAGGGAAGAGTACAGACCACAATCTCCAAACCAAGAAGATACAACACCACTAAACCATCATTGTCATGTAAGCTCCCACTAAATCATTTAAACAAGCTATCCATGATATCATGATATAAACCTCCTCAATGAAGATCAAACAAAGGTCCTCACACAATCAAATAAATCAACTACAAGACCAGGAGCTCCCAAAAGGAAAAGTAAAACCATGATCCTCAAACCAAGAAGATACACCACCACAAACCAAACAAGAATCAATCCAACAAAACAAACAAAATGCTTGCATAAACAATCATGTCATGCCAAAGTCCCTAAAGCACAAGGAACATCCATGACACCATGATCACCACCAAATGCACCATCAACAAACTCTAACCATGTCACACATTTCTGCATCTTATAGTCAACAAGATAGGTCCCACATCATGACTATACTTGGTAATACCGTCTCTCCATCTCAACATGACAACCAAACTAACAAAAAAGTGACTAAACCAAGCCACAAATCTAAATTTGCAACAACATTGAAGTATCTATGGGAATAGAAAACCCAAATCTAAGTAATATATGCAACTTGTAAGCATAGATAACCTATAACACTGCACAACTTGAATATGGAACATTGCAACATACAAATCCAGTATTATATTGATAACCATGTCAAATGAGAGTAATCAAAGATGTACATGTGACTATGCAATGAATCAAACATCAAATCACAAAGATCCAAATAGCAATAAGCTCACAAAGTGACCATAGTCATTAGGAACACATAAACATATAAGATGAAAATAATAGAAAATAAACTTTATCCACTATATTTCTCTGAACAAGCTTTCCATCAATTATAAGAAGTCCAAAATATGACTTTTTGTGCAAAAATTACTCCAAGCCTAAAAGAACATTTAAATTCCAATAAAAAATTATTTAAAAAAAAAAAAATCTAGAAAAACCATTAATACCACAACATAGTTCTTAGAACCACCTTTTCAATGAGTATAATAAGTTGAAAAACAAACACTTTGGGTGAAAGTTATGCCTCTTGGAAAAAGGGTGCACAATTTTGGTACAAAGGTTGAGAAAAGATGGCTCTTGGACCAAGCCATAGGTGAGGCAATGATGGATCGAAAACCTAATCATAATTTAAATTTGGTTTAATTTTTATTTAATACAAATTTGATGGAAATTTTATTTTGATTTCACTGCAGGGTTGTCACTTCTGCCCCACTGAATTCCCAAAAAATGGGGGCCCAAGAACTAGGGGCTAAGCCCCACCAGGCATCGACCAAAGGGAGGGAACTTCCAATGATACCCCAATGATATGCTAGCAACAGTACCACAAGATACAATGCATACCTCACCATGCAAGGGGGTCTAGGGACTCCCCCACAAATTATTATTATTTTTTATTTTAAAAATTTGATAATTTTTTAATCGAGTTTTAAATATTTTAATTGCAAGAATTTTTTTTAATTTATTTATTTTTCTACAGAGAAAAATAGATAGCTGTATAATAGGGCAAGGAGGGAATTTTTTTTCCATTTTTTTCACAATGACCAAAATAGGTCAAATTTTATGTCAATCTTCATCTCCCCGGTCTCCTAAATCTAATAGTGAGGTTTGTTTTATCTCAAAGGTTCATCAAAAATATTTCCCCTACAAAACCATCATGGTGAACATCCATAAAAAACCCTTTTCCAACAAATATTTATAAACCCAGACCTGCAAAAAATAACCATAGATCTACAACCTCAAAACCCCAAATCTACAAAAACAACCTACACAAAACCTTCATATCTTGTAATGTCTTCATTCTTTTCTTGCAACCCCTGGATTCAACTATGCACCAGATCTACTCCAATAAGGGTTATACAAACCACAACCATGGATTTGATACCAAATGAATGGAAATAAACATCCACGCAAAATAATTTCCACACAAACCAAATAGAGAAATCTATACAAAAAAATATTCATAATCCATATGTAAAAGAATATACAAGATTCCATCAAAGATGATACAATATATACCTTAGAAGAAACCTCAAGAGGGAAAAACCCAACCTACAAAATCATCCACCACTCATATATTATTCAACAAAAACATTACAATACATCTTTAGAGTTCTTCATGAACACCTTTAAAATATCAAGCCCTCTAAAAGAACTCCATGTGAATAAACATGTAATGACACATCCCATACCATGCTTCAAATCTCATAAATGCTAAGAGATGCTCTCAATCAACCAACTAGTCAACCTTAGGCAACTACCCATTTGTTTTCTTTTATAGAAACATTCTCACACAAAACCATTGAGTGGTATTACATAAAACCATATGACGAATACCATGAGTTGAAAAAACCATTAACCCCCACATTTTATTTTTTTGGTACTAAGTTTTATCAACATTAAATATTTTTCACAATGTACAACCACACATTAAATATTTAATCTTAATGTTGTATACAACACATAAAGTGGCCCCAAGAATGTTAGCCCATGTGATGTGCGCATCCCTAGATCCCTTAGGTGCACCACATAATAATAAAATATTACATTATAACATTATGCAAGGTGGAAAACACACCTTTTCCTAACAAAGTGAAGAGGGCCCATATATGGATCTTAGAAAAACCTTAAAGATGAACCTTAGTTTGTCCCTCTCATAAAGAGTTAGAAAGTGATCACACTAGGGAGCTTGATGGAATCACACTATCACTACAAAATGAAACCCTAGACAATTAACAAGGTCATTTTTCTTCTCCTTCAACTCTCAATTATGAAATTAGTTGAAATCAAGTTGAGTAGTCAAGAAGAAATAAATAAAGAACTTGTCTCCTTTTTTACTATTCCTTGGTAGTAATGAACCCTCTAGAATAGTTGAGAAATTTAAATATATGAGGGTCATTCCCAAGGTAATCATGGATGTTGAAAACCAAATTATAATGGAATCCTTCTTTCAAGAGGAGATAAAAATGGCTCTAAAATAGACATACCTTGATAAATATCTAGCCTAGATGAATATTCAATGAATTCTTTTAGAAATAATAAAATATTATGGGAAATGAAGTGGTAGAGGCATATAAAGAAACCCTGAAATAAAAAAATGTATTGAAGTCCCTCAATTGTACTTTCCTCACTCTCATTTTGAAACCTCCCTTAAATCATTTGTAGAATTTCAACCAGTCTCTTTGTGCACTTCTATTTATAAAATTTTAGCAAAGAAATTAGCAAATGGACTAAAAGTGGTTCTCATAGGTTTAATTTTATATGCTCAAAGTATTTTTTTCTAAATATAATTATATTAGAGGGTATTATTAGGACCCATGAGATCATTCAATTAGTATCTAATTCTAATTATAAAATTATGATTATTAAATTGTATATAGACAAAGCATATGAGAAAGTGAACCAGAGATTTATAATGAAAATTCTAAAAAAAAAGTTTTCTTTATATTGGTAGGAGTTATTCTTTGAATGTATATACTCTCATTATTTTAGATTGGTTATTTTTGGCTAATCGGGTTTCTTTTCCCCTTCTAGAGGTATCCGTGAAGGAGACCCACTATTTACTTATTTATTCATTATGATAGTAGAGACACTTGATAGATGTGTTTCTTAGGCTAAGGGATATGGTCATTGAATTGGGATAAAATCAGTTGAAGAATTTGAGGCTTTCTTCCCCATGTAATTTTTAGATAAACCATGATTTATGGAAGCACATATAGACTCTTATTCAACCACCTAGGGCCAAAAATTAATGATCATAAATTGAAGGTCTGAAATTTTTCTCCTTCAACATAGCAAAGGATTGCTCAAGTTTTAGGCTTCTAATGTGACACTCCTTATTCCTAATTCCTTGGCATGCATTTATATTGGATTCATGGAGGAAGATGGCCTAATATTTTCAAGGAGAATTATGATGATAAAATCAATGCCAATAACCTTACCAATCTACCTCTTCTTAATTCTAAAGGCTCCTAGTGGTATTTCTAATGGATTAATCACCTCTCATGGATCTGTTAACTCTAGTAGTTGTATCAGGCATTAACAGGTTGACCTTTAGGTGCAATGACTATTGTGTGGACAACAAATCAATCTATTCTTTGAATTTTTGGCTTGCATTTTCAACTTTTACTTTGGTGTTCAAATTTTGACTTTTTGGTTTTGGTTTTTTGCGTGTTAGTTTTTCTTTTGGAATTGATCTGTTTTATTTAAAATTCTAAGACAACAATATGGGAGACACCATACCATGTAGGGGAAGGCATAGAAAGATTTTCAAAAATAAAATATAAGTAAAACCTTCATAGGTCCACATAGGAAGGAAAGAAGAGGTAGTAACAAAATCAATTGCAAATTTAGTTAAGAAAGAAGGGATCGACAAGAAGTTAGAGAATTCAGTTATGAATTGACAAATGAACCACAAGCAGAAGGGGCATCGAGAGAAAAATAGCTTGTTGATATTGGCATAGGAAGAAAGAAAGAGTAGATTTCAGTGTGAGATGTAACACCCCGCCACGCAACCCTAGGGAAAGTGGTTATTTACTAATCAAACGCGATTTTTTTTTTGTTTAAGTATAAATAACAAGTAAGTTCACTATGTATTGCCAACATTCCCTAAGGCTATGAGACTGAGTTTACTTCAATCCAAACATGAACATGAAATAATTACCATTGCATAAAATTGCTTAACAATTAATTGCTCATACATTCCATACATTATAAAATTAAATAAGAGACATAAGAATTCCATGTGATCCCAATGATATACTTTACAATATGGTTACAATGCTCATTCCTCGAATGAGATACTTTCAAAATATAAGGATTACAATTACAACTTCCACCTCGATACAAAGAGGGGTATCAAATTTCAGAATAACCGAAAGAATAAAGTATGAAGAACTGGATCCCACAGGCTCTCCAACTAGAAATCTCATCCATACAAACAAAAGCCAACCCAATGGATTTTGGTGCACATTCCACCCAACCATGTGATACCCGAAGGCTCACCCCCTGTGCTAGGAGATAGTAACAAGGATTCCTAGGCAAGACCTTCTACCTCTAGACATAGGCTACACAAAATGATACGAAATAAATACAAGTGTCACATCACATAAACTAAATGGTCATATGAACAACTCTAGTACAACTCTCACATCACTGACATAGGTCACATTGCTTCGAGACATAAAATAGATTGAGAATGTCACAAAGTCCAAGTACAAACTATTGACTTAGGAAGAGTGTCATCACATAGGTCATCAAGGGATATCCTCTGGGAATCTTCCTAGGCTCCGGCCCCCTCCATGGGTTATCTTGGTGGCCTCTACCGAAATCCCAGCACCCATGCTCACTCATGCGGAATCAAATACCTCTCGTGTAGATGAGATAGATGATCTTGCCATTCCAGGCCTTCCTGTCTCATCCCAAGTCTAGACAAGCCCTTGGGTCCATGAGCGAGGCATAATTAATCTTGTTTAATGTTTGATGCAACCTAATCTTCCAAAAGTTTATTTAGTTATCATTGAATTAACCAACTTGCAAAGGGTTTCCCTAACACCACTTTGTGTGTCGGCCCCCATTGCAAGCCACTCTTCTAAGACAACTCGTGGAGTAAGTCCACACACACACGGGTACATACATGTGACCTAAGGAGAATGACTCCCATACGGGACTTCAAGACCTCACATCCCGTTCTCAATAATTGGGTTAAAGTTTGGTTAATATTTGATGCACTACCCCAAAGAATCCAAAGGTTGACTATCCAAAAGATAACCCAAATCAATAAATGAACCTCTATCTGGAAGACTTCAAAACATTTACTCTACTTTCACAACACCAAAAAAGAGCTATTAAACCCTAAAAGTATTTCGAGTAGTTAAATAAACTAATGTTCAGATTTCCTAAATCCAGTCAATCATAGTTTTCCTTTCTTGCATTTATCCAATCAAATACATCAATTTCATTTCACGACATTGAAATAAATAAAAGCTATTCATTTATTCTAAGTTTCACAATTAAATTCATAATCAAATCATTTTAATAATTAAAGTCATTTGACTACAATAAATCATTCATTAACTCTAAATGTACAATTATATTCATAATCAAAATATTTTAATAAATAATCATTTGATTAAAATAAATCAATCGTTAACTCTACTTTTACAATTATTTTCATATTCAACACATTTAATAAATTAAAGCATTTATCTAAAATCAATTAAACTTATTTCAACTTAGAACCAATAATTAATTAAAACTCATTCCTACCAAAATACCTTATTCATTAAATTTATAAATTCATAAAAGTATATATTAAATGTATATATACCTATGACATATATCTATTTATTTAAATATTTCAATCTCCTTAATAAAACAATTTAATTGAACTTACTAATTTATTCATACTTGAAATATATAAAATATACATATATATACATTATGTATATATATAATATATATATTATATATATATATAATATATATATATATATAATATATATATATATATATATATATATATATATATATATATATAATATATATATATTATATATATATATATAATATATATATATATATATATATATATATATATATATATATATAATATATATATATATATATATATATATATAATATATATATTATATATATATATATATATATATTATTAAATAATATTTAATATAATAAAATTTAAAATGAAAAATAAAAAGAGAAATTTGCTTAGGGCACACAGGCCCGGCTACCGGCGGTGGTCTGTGTGCTTCGCACACAGTCCGCCTACCACGGGCGGTGGCTTGTGTGCTCGGTACATAGTCTGCCTCCCTGCGGGCGGCGGTTTGTGTGCCTTGCACACAGCTCGCCTCCCTGCGAGTGACAGGTCTATGTGTCGTGCACACAACTCACCTCCCATGGGCGGCGGCGACGATGGCAGTGGGGATTGGCCTCCCACCCCACAACAAAATAAAAATATTTATTTTATTCCCTGCATTTTCACAAACGAAAACGACAACGCATAGGGGTACGGGTTTTTTCCCAAAAGGCCCTAATTTTTTGCAAAAAAATTAAATATACTGTATGTATATTTGCAAGTATATCTATGTGTTTAAATGCATAGGTATATTTGCAAATATACATACCCAGATTCTCCATTTTTAGTGATATTGTGCAAATGATCTACAAATTTGCAAGAACAGAAATAATTTTGTTCAAACTCAAGGGTTTAAGATTTTAGTTTGAAATGGAGGTTTTGTTTTGGTTTTCATTTCAAGATCTAACAACAAATTTGCAAATCTGAAAGCATTTCTCATGGATTTTCTTTGAATCTAAGCAACATTTCAATTTTAAACCCTTTCAAAATGAAGCAAGAAATTAGAAAAAAGGAAAGGAACGAACCTTGTGTTTTCTCCCCAAGTTTGAAGCTTTCAACTATGGTGAATCCAAGCACTCCTTCAACTCCAAAATTTAGCCACCACCAAGCTCTCCACCAAAAAAAAACCAAGAAATTTCCAACAAAATGAAGTCTCATCTCTTTACATAGGGTTTTCTCCAAATTTTGCCAAAACCCTAAAATGGACCACTTACTAATTTTTAAATCATTTGGAGGATATTTCATTTTTAAATTTTTAAAACACTTTTATTTTCAAATTGAAATCTCTTGCATTTTCAAATTTTCATTCAAAACAAAAGCATACAAATTTGCAAAGAATTTACTTTAACAACAATTTTCAAAAGTGAAATTAAAACACATTATCATTTATTCATTTATTTAATTTAATTTAACTCTAACTATCCAAACAGGATTTCTACTTTTATTTTAATTAAACCTTAATATTCGATAATACCAAAACAACTATCTTATTTAATATATCACCATTAATCTAATTAATTAATAAATTCAATCTATTTTATTAATTAATCCAAATCCATCAATAAACTAAAAGAAATTATTTTATTAATTAAATCAAATAAATCACTAAAATAATAATGTTTCAACATTCCAAATGAATACATTAAATCATCATTTAAACCATATCTACCATTTAAAAATCATTAAAATAAAGAGAGAAATGGTAAATTAGGGAGGAAAGAATACAAGTCAAACCCGCTAAACCCGGCGACAACTATGACTAGTGTGACAACTTGGCATGAGAAACCTAGCTACTATCTCCCAATCGATTACCATTAGTCAATGGACACGCTCAAACCTATGAAGCCAGGTGGAGTTGATGTCATGTACCTATAAACCTGCAAGCCAAGAGTATGTTGAACATGCAATATACACATACATATATAAAAAGACACACTGTGAAGTGGAAATCTCAGAAATCATAGGGCGCTCGCAAGTGAGTGATACGATCCCGTCCCCTTCACCAATACAGATTCTAAACTGACAAGTCTAATCCATCAACAATATAATTAAAGCATAAAGCATTTTAAATTAAACAATTGTTACGCTAATTCAAAACATGCCATAATGATAACATATAATTAAAATCCCATCACATCAAAACATAGTGTTTACATCGCTTAACAAATAGTTGTCAAAGTAACCAAGTATCAAAGTCATAGTGCTAACAGAAGTGAAGCATACATAAGAATACTGATCAATCAGATGAACAAAATGGAGGGGTGCTACATGAGAATCTACCAACAAGAGGTGTCGAGGGGTAAGAAAGGTGCATGAGCTAGTTCACATTGGGAAAAGAAAGAATGTAAATGTGGCCTAAATGTTATTAGTTGGGGTGCCAACATTATGGATTGTGCATTTTAAAACCTTGTTATCCTTTTCTATGCTTTTTTACCTCTAGTCTAGTTAAATGTGGTGTTTGGAGTTGGTGTGCAAGAACTCATTGGATTGATGAAAGGAAGTTGATGAATTTAAAATCTCCAATTTATTTTGCTAAGTAAATGTTGTAAGATGTGAATATAAAGATGCATTTCTAAACTCTTCTGCATAGGGAAAACAAAGAGTTGGCCCTCTGTTCTTAAAACATTGGCTATGTTATTAAGCATATCACTATATTTTAGTTTTTGTGTGTTAATCTTTGCCAACACCTAGTTAATTAATAGTTATTGTTGCAAATAGTAATAAAATGAAAGAAAGAAAAAAAATGTGTTTGATTTGTAGCCACTTCCATCAATTTGGTAGATTTGTGCTTGAGTTTCAATCGTAGTCATCAAATCTACTCAATTTGGGATGCACAAATATCTTCATAATGGGAGTTGATCCATGCTTCAAATCAAGGAATATGGTTACCAAAAACTAAGCCCAATTGCAAAAGTGTGGTATGGACGACACCACCAATGGATGTGGTAACACTTAATTTTGATGGGGCCTCTTGAGGGAACCTAGGTTGATTGGGGGCTAGCTGTGTATTGAGGAACTAGGTAGGTATGATTCTTGAAGCCCTCACTCTAAAATTACTAAATGGTATAAATAATAAGGTTGTGGCACAAGAATTAATCATAGTGCTAAAACTAGAAAATCAGTAGGAATCAAATGTATATGGAAATTGAATGGGGTTCCATGGTCATAATCAATGCATGTAAATAGAAAAACTTAATCAATTGGATGTTAAGTGTCATCCTAACCCAAGGTTTCAAATATTTCAAGACTTTAATTCCTACTAGCTCTCGCATTGCTTTAGAGAGGGTAACAAATTAGTGCACATGCTAGCAAATATAGCATGTGACCTAGTTGATGGGGCATTACAAATTAACCAAATAGATCGTGATAACTATCTTGCCCTAGTGCACGTAGCCAACAATGAATTACACCCAATAAAAGGGAATTGACTTCCCAAAATATCTTACATAGGTCATGTGTTGTTGAGTTTCATTGGTAATACCCACCTCCAAGTTGTGTGAGCCCTTGGGTGGGCATTTTCTTTTTCCCACAAACCCTTGATGGTTAAATCTACACTAGCTAAAATTGTGCAATCTCCATCATGCCCATAGTCCTAAATGTAAGATGAAAAATGTTGTGGAAACATGTGGTGGTCTCGAATGTCTGGTCATATCATTCATTTCCAAGTGTCACACTGGTATAGTTTGATGAATCCCCTAAGCATCGCAAACAACTCTTGGTGTGAGGGTGGTTGATTCCTCTATCGAGGTGTTAGGATTTTTCTTTTGTTAGTGGTCCATCTTTCATAGAGGTTTGGTTTTTTCTTAAGCTTTGAAGCTTTCCACCACCCCAAAACATACCAGTAGTCTTAAGTGAGTTGGTTGTGGGATGTTAATACCTATCTTCACAACTATGTGAGCTCTTGGGTGGGATCACTTCTACCTGTGATCCCTTGATGGTTCAATTTGTGTTCGTTAAATTTTTATAGCTCCTACTAATCCTAGTGGTTTAAATACAAACCATGAAGTACTATGATGACACATGGTGTCCTCAAGTGTCTAGCGTTTCTTGAACATACCAAGAATCCACCCCCTACATAAATTCCATGTGTCATACTATTCTATCTTGATGAAGATCACAAGTATTACAAACAAGAACAAAAGCGACATTGGTTGGTTTTGCTAGCAAGTGTGTCATAAATGAGCATCTCCCACCCAAAAATATAGTGTATAGTGGGAAGTATTTTGATACCACTGGGGTAGCCTCACACACTACTAGAAAAATATCTTAGTATTGTCTCCTTTTTCAAAATGATTACCTCTCCATCATGTCACATGCTACATTTTCCTAGGACAAGAAAGTTTCTACACCTTGACAAGAACTGCTACTACGTGATTGGCTAGGCCTTTTGGTCCAATGTATGGTAAAAACTATGGTGGTTGTGAGGTGTTGGACATATAGAAATACTGAGAGGGGGTGAATCAGTATTCACTGAAATTCATTATCTTCATCTACTTAACATCCATTAATGCATCACATTAAACGTGCATAAATAGAAAGGACCATAGAAAACTTGCATCACATCAAAGAACACAAAAACACTAGTTTTTATGTGGATATCCCAAAAAGGGAAAAACAACAATGAGGATTAGCTCACAATGTATTATAATTAGTTATAAGATATTACAAAATGGATCACTTCTAGGTGGACTCATTGTCTGAAGAACTCACTATCCAAAGGACTCACTATCTAGAGAATAGAAGAAATGGCTTGCTGCTAGAATAGAAAGGATGGTGGCTCATTTACAAAGATTTTAATTGATACAATGCATCTACAATATGTTGGAGATAGTTCCAATTAAGCTCTATAAATTCACAAACACCTACAACATTAATTAGGTTGCCCTAATTAGATGTATCATTCAATACCTCAAATTGTTGGCTCAAAACTCAACCACACACACTTTGTAGAATACACCAAAATGTGTGACACATAAAAATAGGTTGGAAATGACCTATAATTACTCCCATAAGTTTGAAAAAACTCACTTTAACTCTACATGACCTCAAACCATTTAGGTTGGTATTGTTGGTGAATAAAAAATAGAATGAACCAACTGTTCATTTACAACTTGATGCGATGCCCTTCAAAATACTTTCCACTTGGAGAAAACACACTTCTGACACCTATAAAAACAACCATAAATCCATATAACAAAATGTTCATCTGCGGTGGAATGTGGAGCATTCCAATTAGGTACACTGTCATTGTAACTTTGTCATATCTATAGTGATACACTATCAACTTTAACCTCAACTATGGAGGGATTCAAGAGGCGAAACCTTGGATTTAGATTCCTCCAATATGTACCAAAATTACCCCAAAACCACATAACCAAATTCTTCATAGTAGAACTATTATTACCAAATAGCACACCCTCGCTAAGTTGTAGAACTTAGCTTACTGGTGAAACATTGGATCTCTTGCAAGTTTTTGGGTCACCTATGATAGAAGAGAACCTCCAAAGAGGATTGGTTCCCTTGGTACTCACCTATCCTAACTTAAGCTACTACTTTTTTAATGGAAAAGGGTGAAGGATGACATGAATTGAAATTTAACTATGATCCTAAGGTGATGCACCAAATGAATTTTGACTTACACTTGTTTTGAATGAACATAATATGATCAACAACTTAAGCCTTGACATACAAAACCCAAAATTTCATATGACTCTTGCATAAGTATTTCATGACCAGGTTTTATATCTAAGACAAAATTTAGAAAGAAAAAGAAATACTTTCACAACTTAAACCTTGTCCTTCGCTGGTTAAGCACAAGTAATGACTTGCAAAATTACATATTTAGTAAATGAAAAACAAGACAAAAATAAAGGGTAAAGCCTCACCACAAGATCACATCAACCATTTTGTAAAAAAAGCACAATGAAGTAGCTTTGAGAAGGTAAAAACAACTTGTATTTATTGATAAAAAATTCTTACAAACAACATACATGTCTGAAAACAAGTTACAATGCTTATTTTTTGCTAAAAATAACCTTCATGGTTACAATACACAGCTCCAAAATGAGCAATAAAATGAATTTTTTGAGTTACAATGCACAAAATGATAAAAAAGAAGCTTTTGGAAAATTACAATTCTTTTCCAAAAGTGAAAGAACTACAAAGTGAGACAAAGCCTCCTTTTTGTCTATCCTACGTTGGAGAAAATATAGGATAGACTTTAAAGATCATAAATGGCCACTTTCCTTCAGTTGAATGCTTCCTCTTTGTTTGAGCGCTCAAAAACTAATTACCCTTGTTTAAGCTAAGAGAATTTGACCTTTTTCCTCATCAACTTGCTTTATAAACAATAAAAAAGACTCCCACATGCTTGCTAACTATTGTTGCCTCCATAAAAATATTCCACTTGTCATAACCTCCTCCCAAACTACCTCTAACTAGCCATTAATATCTCTAACTACTCATAAATACTCCTTTACTCATCCCAACTATCAAAAATCATTCACCATGTCATAGAATGTGTTAAAGTCTTGATATGGTCAACACTACCTTTGAGGCATAGGAGATTTTCTTGAGCAACCTCATTAACCCTTATTCTCATATCTTCATCAACCCCCCTTTATTTTCCATTATGACTGTCATACATAACATTCTTCTAGCTGACCTCTCATCATCTATATTTTTAAACTCTTCTTCACACCTAGATGCAATTTATCAAACCAACATTATTCAAAGTTACTATCCTTTATCCTTCTATTCCTCATGCTTCTTGAATAACCAAGGTAGTCATATTTATTTACAGTACCTTGTCATAAACCCAAATGTTTCTAAGTCTTCTTTTTTATGGTTTCAACATAGAGGGTACCACCCCTTGTATTTTAGTAAATCTTATCTTGTGCTCCTTGAACCGAGCATCCAATTTCATAAATGAGTATCATGTTTATTTAAGTACTTGGACTGACATTTTTTAATTTTATCTAATTGGAAACTATCCTTTCTATTGTCTTCCATAGATGTGTAGCAACAAGTGATACAAAGTCAGTGGATCTCTCCTTTGGACTATAGTTTGTTTTCTTTGTATGTTCCAAAAATTGCATACATGTCTAAACATCCACTGTCCTTTTATCAGGATGTATCATTAGTTTGTGTCAAGCACCCATGAAGAGGTATGCCATGGCACTTGACTTTCTCAACAATCCACCTTTTATACTATCACTATGAATGGACAACTCACTGGACATTATGCATTGTCTCATTGTCCTTCTATCTTCAATGATAGGACTGTGTTCCAAACGAATATTTCTTTATGAACTCATTGACTCATCATACCATCCCATTCATCACATTTTTTTGATGTTCTTCCTTCTTTGGCATAGGCCTATTTAACAAAAATTGCTAAACGGTCTTCTACAACAACAGACACTCACTGACTTTCTATTATCATTTTCTACCCATAGAATGTGTTTTGGTATTATCACTATGCTTTGCACCTCACAAGACTCCTTCTATGCCTTGTATCTCTCAACCTCCATTAAATTCAATGTGGCCTTGAATTGGATACTTCTTCAATTTGCAACATGCCTTGAATTTTCATGAACAAGAAAACCCTAAATTTCTCCTCTGCAACATGGGTTGAGTGCAAATGAAATAATTTTCTTCCTTGGCATCCAAAAAGAATTAGTCAAAGCTTCTTTACTTTTTCATATTTCCCTTTTTTATTAAAACCTTAATGTTGCAAGCCTTTCCAAATATGTTATTTTTCTTCCCTTTTTAAAGGAAAGATTCATCTTTTGATTAACATTAAAAAGATCATGATCAACATTTAAATTTTAGTTTATGATTTTATGACAAATATTAATGACAACCTTGAAAGAAAATATTGCAACATTCTTGGTGGCCTCTTAGAGATGTTTGATTGCTAAACATGGTGACCAATTTCCTTATACAATACATTGGGCATAGGATTCATGAAGGAACTTGGAAACATACTGAAAATTAGACCTTGTATATTGTTGTAGCACATTCAAAACAATGGCACTATCTTTTATTTTCATGACATGTATTATGCATTATACTTTTGATTGTCTTTTTCCTTGAAACTTGATTGCAATGCAATGTGCAAAAGAAATGGTATTCTTTTCCCAAATGAGGCAATATAACAGTCTTGAAGACATCATTAACACTCCCCTTTATGACTACCCATATCCTACAATGATGAATTTCTTATTTAAAGTCTAAATATTGGTATTGTCAATGGTGACTTCATGTGCCATATTCTTGATTTATGTCATAACTTCAAAGTCTATGTATTGTATATTGTCATCTTCCCATTATTTCTTTTGACTATCCATGATTTGTGCTTCATCATTCTTAAGACTTCCCTTAGGACTCATGATTGTCTTGCTTGTTAAAGGACTGTGACATGTATGAATACTACCCTACATCAAGTTGAATGTTGTCCTTCTTGTATACCTATTTTTTTTTTTTGATTCGTGCTCATTATATTTTTTAACACCCTCATGACCTTTTCATACACAAAAATCCCTTTGAAAGCTACTAGTAACATAGTAATCCTCACTTCATTCATGTGAACTTCATTGTGGCATTAACACTATGTTGAATGCATGCCCTTATTCATTGTATCTTTGCATCTGTTAACACCACATACCAATAATTTCCTAGCATTGTACTTCAATTTTCTTCCATCTATCAATCAACTTAACCATTGAGTTTCACATAAAAGCTATCTTTCATGCCCCAGTGAATCCTTCATGAGCTAATTGAAATTGATATTTCCTATTCATAGCTAAAATGATCAAAAATGATCTATATAATATTCTTTCTTAAGTGTTTGCCATGATACCATTTGGTTTCACTGAGTGCACACCTTAACTCTATCAGCTACCCTCATTAACATTGCTTCATCAACATGTGTAATTTGAATCTTAGTGAGCACTGAACTTTGGAATTTGCAACAATCTCCTATCCCACTAGACTTAGTACTTTCACTATTATGTGATCTACAAGTACTATACTATGCATTCCATAATAAACTAGGGTTGTTTCTTCTCAAAAAACTATCCAATTGAGTTATTAACATGTGTCACTTAGATTGTAGCTTTCTTCAAAAGTTTGGGTAGTGTACCTTTTATACAATCAAGCATCTTGGACTTTCAATACCTTTTGGTACTATCATATTTTGAAAAAAGGTGAATGTTTTTAATGATTTTTCTTTTGTCTTGAAGATACTTCATCTCTTGGTGACTTGAAAAAAAATTCTACCCTTTCTCCTAGGTGAAGAATTTTTCCTCAAATCACAATCTAAAACCTTCAATATGTGACTATATTCATCTTGCAGTTTGGAGTATTCCTTGGTATTAAAATATAAAATATCAATGCAATAACTTCTTCTCTTACCAGTAAAAACCATTAATCTTCCCTTGCCTTTGATTTGCAATATTGATTGTAGAGATCAAACTCAATACTCTCTTTTCCTTTCGTGCAAATTATCTCATCTTTGGGAATGTCACTTTATAATTGGGTTGTCCTATCTATTGGAGGATACTCTTGTTTAGTGTCTAGTGATTGCCACTATGAAATATCCTTCCATTAATCCAAATACCATTAAAAAGGAAAGAACCAACAAGAAAAGTGTGTTCCAGATAACAACCATAACCAAGGCCACCAAGAAAGTGATTTGCCACATTACCCAAATCACAACTACTCCATAGGTATTCCTATTTTTCTCTTGAATTTTAAAGCCTAAGAGAATAGCTAGACAAACAACCATGAGAGAATAATTGACTTATGGACTATAAATTTTCCCCTCTTGAACTTTAGATGTATGGACTATTTTAACTAGTGAGAAACAAGCCAATGTAAACTGATTGCTTTATAATTTTAAATGATGCAAAAACACAACTGATATGAATATAACAAACACTTCCTTTAGAGATAGATCACCAAACCTTTCAAATTTTAAGCACACTTAAAGAGGAAAGTGAAGTTCACTACCTCTATCTTGTTCACTGCCCTTCAGAATGCATACCACTATGAGCTTGTTTCTAGTCGTCAACCCTGACACCCTTCAACAAATCCTCATAGGACTGATAGCTCTTATTTTTTTCTCTCCCTCACCACTATCCTTCATGCACTTTCTTGCAGTCATCAAGGTTTTGATTACTGCAAACTTGTAGTCATGAATCACCCTTAAGCACTATCTTTATGTTATGATTCACTTATAAGGTTTGCAACCTTGCTCATGTAATTTCATAGTCAACTATGACCTCGATGAAATCTGCCCCTTTCCTTCATTATCTTTTCTTGGTTTCCCTTTTCTACTATAACCCTTAAGTATGATGGAACATATACAATCCATTTGTGTCAAATCCATGAAAATAGACCTATATAAGAAACCTTGATAGATAGACATGATAAAAGCAAGGCAAGGGTTCTAATATTGTAAATTTTCTTGAGATGGAGCATATGGTTAATAACTCAAACTTTATTTAGACCATGTACACATCTGTAACACCTCAAAATAGTGCTTGACACTTTCCAACTTATTCAACACACCCAAGAAAACCAAATCAAGATTGAAACTAACTTGACCAAACTGTGCAACAACACTTGAAGGAATGGAAAGATGCCTAAAACTTATGTGCAATAGCACTTATTGACTTAAAAAAACCAACCTATCCTAACCTACCCTATTCAACAACAAATCTCACTAAGAAAAAACCATTGTTTGGTTTAGTGAAATAACTTATTTTCCTCATGAGATTACAATGTTTTACATGCTTAAGAATAGTTGAGAGAAGGTGAAACACTAATAGATAATCAATGAACAGTTGCAATGCCTCTAAAAGAACATAAACATACTCATTTACCTTTTGATTTTGTCCATGCTTACTATTGTTTTTGGATTGGATAAGTGAGTTGAATCTGATCTTCTTCAATTGCAACTTTGTATTCATCTTCCTCCTCAATTGTAACCTCATGCTTAGGTGCAAGCATGATTGGTAATGCTTTATGGTCCTCCATTCTAGCTAGATGTCTAATAGGAAACCCTCTTGAATGAATAAAAATTGAGCTCCCATTGTTGGCTTATTCTTTTTGGATTGCTTGTTCAACATCATGCACATTGGAGTGATTTGGTTCATGTTGTTCAAATGGAAACATGGTTGTATTCTTCTCTAGTTTGTGCTACTCATAATTTTTTGATTTAGGAAGTGTAATCTTGGCATCAATATTTGAGAAAAAGTCTTTAATGATGCTAGAGAAAATGTCTTCATCAATTTCCAGCTTGTTCTCCTTATGTTTTCCAACATTCACACTCTTCAAAATAGTGTTTTCCTCATTTTTCTCTTGGTATATCAACACCTTATCAAAATCATTTGTATCTTCTAGTTGTTCCAAACCTATTGTTGATGTTGGTATAGGAGTGTTTTCTTCATCCTGCTCAAAAAAAGAAGGAAGCTCATCAAACCATAAGTTAGACTCTTCTTTTTCATCACAACCTTGCTTTTCATTTTTCTATCCCAACTGATCGTGCTCATTAACCTCTTGCAAAAAGTCTACTTTTTACTATTTTAACTCATCTGCAAGTGTACAAATAGAAAGTAACACTTTTTGTTCTTCCCCAAAAACTTCTTCTTCTCAATCTTGATAGACAATAGGACCACCTTGCAAAGGCAAATGGTCATAGGGAAAGAAGGTTGATCTAGAAAAGAAACATGGGAAGCTTGATGGGTAATTGGAAGAGTAATAGGATCTCGAGGAGATTGGTTTTGAGAAAAAAGGGATTGAAGTTGCATATTCATAGCTTCTTGCAAAGGATGAATACTCCTAAAACTTGGAATTTCAAAATCAATATACTTACTTGAAGATTTTTGAAGCTTATCTTGCTTGAAACTTGGAATCTTATACTTAGGAGCCTCCTCTTTCACAAGATGGTTTGGAACACAAGAGGTTGATTGAGATTATATCCTTTATATCTAGGAAGCAACAAACTCATTTGATCTTGTTTAAGATAAATCTCTTTTGCAAGAGACTCCTCATATTGCTTCCTATGAATATCTATATCTTGTTGGTACTGGTAGGCTTGGTAAGCCAACTCCTCTTGTTGCAAATTGAATTCTTGTTGTGTTTTGATGTCATCCAACTACTTATTGAAGCCTATCAATATACTTTTGATGTCACTAATCCTCATTTGTAAGTATGTTGGGGCTATCTAGGAAGATAACAAGGCTGGTTTAGCATAGAAATTCCTTCTTAAAATTAATTGGAAGGCTTCCAAGAAGATTGAGCAGGGGTGAGTAGGTGGAAAACCTGATAAGTTTGATGATAACTCGTTGTTATAGGCTCATTTGGAATAAAACCAACAAGTTGTTCTGTTTGGTATGGCTAGTAAGAGGGTATATGAACACAATTTTGATGGAATGGAGATGAAAAGGAAATTTTTCCATGAAATTTTGACATATTAACGCATTCAAAAAGCTAGAAAATTTCTTGAAAATTGTTTAGAACAAGAAAAAAAGATTGATTTTTAAAAAAAATAAAGCACATATGAGCACCTAGTCTGCTTGAGCTAGTATATTTTGATCTTAGAGTCACTAAATGTGTGAAATTTTTTCCTACTAAGGCATATATAGATGGAATACACACAAAATAACAACAATGAGAGGACAAATTTTGAATTGAGATAGTTCAATTGTCCCACCAAGCATGCCAAAAACTATTATCACCAAATAACACTCCTTTGCTAAGCTGCAAAACATAGCTTACTAGTAAAACATTGGATCTCTTCTAGGTTTTTGGGTCACCTATGATGGAAGAGAACCTCTAGAGAGGGTTGGTTCCCTTGGTACTCACCTATCCTAACTTAAGCTATTGCTTTTGCTGATGGGAAAGGGTAGAAGGATGACATGAATTTAAATCTAACTACGACCCTAAGGTGATGCACCAAATGAATTTTTACCTACACTTGTTTGAATGAACATAATATGATCAACAACTTAAGCCTTGACATACACAACCCAAAATTTCATATGAATCTTGCATAAGTATTTCATGACCAAGTTTTATATCTAGGAAAACATTTAGAATGAAAAAGAAATGCTTTTGCAACTTAAACTTTGTCCTTGGCTAGTTAAACACAAGTAATAACCTGTAAAAGTATATATTTTCTGCATAAAGGCAATGAAAAACATGATAGAAATCAAGGGTAAAACCTCACCACAAGATCACATCAACCATCTTATAAAAAATTGCACAATGAAGCAAATTTGAGAAGGTAAAAATAGCTTGTATTTATTGATAAAAAATTCTTACAACCAACATACATGTCAAAAAATGAGTTAAAATGCTTACTTTTTGCTAAAAGGAACCTTCATGGTTATAATACATAGCTCCAAAATGAGCAAGAAAATGAATTTTCTGAGTTACAATGCACAAAAAGATCAGAAAGAAGCTTTTGGTAGATTACAATGCTTTTCCAAAAGTGAAAGAACTAACTACAAAGTGATACAAAGCCTCCTTTTTGTCTATCCTACATTGGAGAAAAGATAGAACATTCTTTAAAGATCATAAATGACCACTTTCTTTTAGTTGATTGCTTCCTCCTTGTTTGAGTGCTCAAAAAATCCTTTCAACTTGTTTAAGCTAAGAGAATTTGACCTTTTGACCTCATCAAACTACTTTAGAAACTGTCAAAAAGACTCCTACATGCTTTCTAACTACTGCCACCTCCATAAAACTCTTCCACCTATCATAACCTCCTCACAAACTACCTTTAACGATCCATTAGCCTCTCTAACTACTCATAAATACTCCTTTACTCATCCCAACTATCAAACATCCTTTACCATGTCATAGAACATGTGTTAAAGTCTTGAAAAGGTCAACACTTCCTTTAAGGTGTAGGATATTTTCCTAAGAAACCTCATTAACCCTTATTCTCATATCTTCATCAACTCCCCTTTGTTTTCCATTATGACTCTCATACATAACGTTTTCTTCTAGTTGACCTCTCACCATTTGGATTCTTAAACTCTTCTTCACACTTAGATGCAATTTATCAAGACAACATTACTCAAAGTTACTATCCTTTATTTTTTTGTTCCTCATGCTTCTTGAATAACTAGGGAAATTACATTTCTTTACAGTACCCTATCATAAACCAAAATGTTTCTAAGTCTACTTTTATATGGATTCAACATAGAGGGTACCACCCCTTGTCTTTTAGTAAATCTTCCTTGTGCTTCTTGAACTAATCATACAATTTTAGAAATGAGTATCATGTTTATTTAAGTACTTGGAATAACATTTGTTAATTTTCTCTAATTGCAAACTATCCTTTCTATTGTCTTTCATAGATGTGCAACAACAGGTGATAAAAAGTCAATGGATCTCTCCTTTGGACTATAGGTTGATGTCTTTGTATGTTCTAACAGTTGGATACATATCTAAACACCCACTATCCTTTTATCAGGTTGTATCATTAGTTTTTTCCAAGCACCTAGGAAGAGGTATGCCATTGCACTTGACTTTCTCAACAATCCACCTTTTATACTGTCACTATGAATGAAAAACTCACTGCACATTATGCATTGTCTCATTGTCCTTCTATCTTCAATAATAGGATTGTGTTATGAAGGAATATTTTCTTTATGACATCCCTAACTCATCATACCATGCCATTCATCACATTTTTCTTATTTTCTTCCTCCTTTGACATAGGCCTATTTAACACAGACTGCTAAACCATATTCTACAATAGAAGACACTCACTGACTTTCCATTGTCATTTTCCACCCATAGAATGTGTTTTGGTATTGTCATTGTTCTCTATAGCTCACAAGACTCCTTCCATGCTCGATGTATCTCAACCTCCATTAACTACAATGTGGCCTTGAATGGAAGACTTCTTTAATCTGCAACATGCCTTGAATACCCATGAACAAGAAAACCCTAAATTTCTCCTCTACAATGTGCGTTGAGTGCAAATGCAATAATTTTCTTCCTTGGAACCCAAAAAGAATTAGTCAAGGCTTCTTTAATTTTTCTTATTTCCTTTTTTTCTTAAAACCTTAATGTTGCAAGCCTTTCCAAATATGTTATTTTTCTTCCCTTTTTAAAGGAAAGCTTCATCTTTTGATCAACATTTAAATTTTAGTTTATGATTTTATGACAAAGCTTAATGACAACCTTCAAAGAAAATCTTGCAACAAGAACAATATGGACCTCACAACTGGTTCACTATACATTGGAAAATATACTCTAGGAATTAGGCAATTCTACAAAACATTTGGTTTGCTTTGGACCAACAAAAATGCATCTATATAATGGGTTTCCATCACTACATTCATTCATGCTCATCAAGCACCAACAATACATCAATGTTGATATACAACAATGTTGGCATCAATGACAACACCATAGTAGAATCATCTACCATACATGGACACCAATCTTCTCAATGAAAAACTTCCAACACAATGTGCATTTGAGCATTTTTTAAAGGACAAAGGCTCTTCTAAGGCATGCTCAACCTCTCACAAGTATCTAAGTTTTACTAAAGCTAGTGCTAAACTTAACCTAGCTAATGCCCTTGCTATCTTGAGACAAAAACATGTGGTTTCATTGTTCTCTCTCAAGTGCCCTTTTAAACCATGAGCTTATACCTCAACTTTCACAACCATGACATGTGGAAGCATTGATATTGGATTATGTTCTTTTCAATTCAAAAGAAAAACTTGGAGCATTTTACACAAAAATGACTGATGGAATTGATATTTAAAAATGTTGATCAATTCAATGTTGCCACTATCTAGCAATTTCTAGTATAGTCATTCACTTGGTTACATTTTGGCTCAAGTCCCTTTTGATCACTAGTTGCTTAAGGTATTTTTTATTTATGACAAAGTGGCTACATAGTAATTCACTGACAAGTTGGAATGTACTAAAATGAGAGTAAAGCACATTGAAGTCACTTCAATATCTCTCCAAACGAGAAGAAAATTTAGAAATAATTTCCTCTTGGTGGTTGTGTTGTACTTTAGTAGAAAGTTGGCATGCACCAAAATGGTAATAAATTACTTTGAAGCTACATCAATATCTCTTCTAATGGGAAATAAATGTGGAAATGAATTCCCCTCGCTTGAAGCATGGGAGAATGAATTAGCTTGCTCTGTTTAAAGTGATAGGGTGATACCCTCATTATTCTTCTTTCCTCATAGTTGGTTGCATTCATGTCGAGAATGGACATCTTGATGTATCTCACATGTTCACAATTCCAAATAGCTTTCACAGGTGCACACCCTTATATGTTTCAAATTTTCACAATTCCAAATAGCTTTCGTAGGTGCTATTACATACATGTGTTTGAAGGTGATCATGAAACATCCCACAAGAAGGGATTTAAAAGTGGTAAAAATGATACTTGGAATTTATTTACTAAGGGAGGCAAAGAATTATATGGTAAACACTGATATCACATCTCAGTTTGTGGCTTCCCTCCTAGATTTAGGAGATAAAAAGGAGTTTTTGGGGGTTCTAATGACAAAATTGTTCAAAAAACACAATCTAGGTGGGCTTGAGGTTGCCCTAGAAGTAACAAGGTTGGGTATTGGCATCCCAAGGCTATGGGAAATTGTGTGTGTGTGTGAGGAGGGTGTTGTAGTGGAATGGCTTCTTTTCCTCGAAAACTTTCACATGGTGTCAATAGCACAACATAGAGCTCTGGTGTGTATGGGTAGCTAATTTCTAAAAAAGGGTCAACAATTTGGAGCCTATGTCAAATATTCAATGGATTATGGATTTTTACACCACCCTTGTAGTGGTATGAGTAGTACATCCAACCCCCTACATAAAAAATTCCATCTCTCTAGTCTTCTCACACTTTTTGGTTTGAGGCTTTTGTTCTGTTTTGGCCTCCTCTCATCAAACATTTGGTATATGGGGCATTGTGTTTTGTTTTGGCCCCCGATTGTCTCTATATTTTGTCATTTTTTTGTAAGCTTCTATGCTATGTACATGTAATTTCTAAACTTTTATAATACTAATATTTAGGCTTTTTCCTTTTATCTAAAAATAAGTCAAATATTGAAAAATTTAGTGAATAACTAAAACAAGTTATAAATTTTAGATAGGGTTAAATTAAAAGTAGATGGACAATTGGAATAATTTTAAAGAGTAGAAATAAATAAATTAAAGTTAGGTAAGTATCTATGAAAACTCAGTTTCATTATAATATTTATTTTCTATATGTGGATAGTTCTTTTATGTATTGAAAAATAAGCATATCCAACAAAATAGAAATATAATTGAGATAAAGTATATTGTATGTATTGTAATTATTTTAGATCAAATTATGATAAATATATGTACTAGATATAATTGGAGATCCAATGGAAAAACATTAAATTGTAAGAACTTAATATCTTGAATTGAATTAAATTAAATTAACATAATAAATACATATGATATTGCAACATTTAAAAGTTAAGCTTTATTAAAATCAAGAGTAATTGTCAAAGAGGTCTTAGTCTCTTGGTGAAGTAGAATGGTTCCAAATGAGCCTTGGGGCCAAGGATCAAGTCTTTCTAAGTTCAAGGACCCTAACAACAAAGATGAATGATGCCAAGATCATGCCTCAAATATCTTTGGTGTAATGAATACCTCTTATCCTTGTTGACTCTTAGTTGAAGAGGTATGAACTTATATTTGTACTTCTTAATAACAATAGGATGCTAAAAAAATAATTGAGGATGGTTAGAAACCTTAAAAAAATGATATTCTTTGAAAAATACGTAAATCTATAACAATTTGACTTCTAAATTTGGTTGACAATAACTAATAACTATTCTTAGCATGGAATGAATAGCTGGAAAATTAAATTAAATTAATTTCTCTTGGAATTTGAAAATCAATGTGAGAAGTGTTCCCCCCATCCCATGAAATTAAAAAGGTTTATCACAGAAGGAAATATATATATATATATATATATATATATATATATATATATATATTTCTAAAAAGTTGGGAAACTTTTGTATTTTATATTTCATTTTTTGAGCCCCATCTATAATGCTTTTTAGGATTCAAAATTTTCTAGCCAAAATGCATTTTGAAGTAACCATATCGGTATTGTAGATTATGAACTAAGTTTTTTAATGCATTAAATAGTTTCCAATTTTGATCAATAGTGAAGCAATTGTGCCTTTGGCAAAGGTGATGCTCACTAGTTATTTGGTATTACTTCAAATTTAGTTTCTAGTTAGGACATAGATATTTTTGTCGCCTATTAGTCACCAAAATAAAATCACCTTCTACCATTAACCACTAGATTCCTAAAAGAGAAACCAATGCAATCCAAATATCAACCCCTTTCCATTTATCTCCATTATTATCAATGACCCCAAAAAAGAGAGATGTCCTAGACATAACCATCATCCTTCAACTATAGAAAAGCTCATGCTTCAACAATGCTTAAATTATCCCTTAAAGCCCCATTGAAGTTAAGTTTGATGAAATCAATTAAGGGATCCATATCTCCTTTTCCTTTACTGCTTGATTCACACTTTCTCCAATACTTGACATGCTCTTAATTTTATTTGATTGATTAACTCTTAACCCTTGAAATGAGATAATTGGATTCAACTTTTTACAATAGTTAACATTTGAATTTGTCAATAAATCTTCTATAAGACGCATCTAATTTACCAAATAGATGGTAGCACATTATGTAATAGATACACCATGAATAAAGGGATTTCCCTTTGTATTTACACTTGAGATAGTTCCCAAGAAAGAACAAAGAGATTTCCCTTTGTAGTTTCTCTTTTTCTATACTTTTATTTCATAAAACAACAAAAGAAATAACTAAACTAAAAAAAAAAAAAAAAACCTTAATGTATGAACCAAAAATAATCTCATAAATAAAGTGTTCCCATATGAAGGACAACTTTGACTTTGATGATAAATAAAAATGTAATTCCCTTTGGGAAGCCCATGCATAGTGAAGACATCTATTCAAGTATTGTCAATATATGTTCAAATTTTAACAATATAAATCCCAAGGTTGCAAAATGCCTCCGAATGTCTCAAAATAGAAAGCTTAAAATTATTACCCAAATTTCTAAATATAGAGGGTATCAACACTTTAAACATCCTTAGTAAGAAATGTAAATATAGATTTAGAGAAGAGTTGTTTCTCATTTTTGAAGTGTATATATATGTCCAAATTTCTTTGCTTGGTAATTAAATATTTTACAAAATATTTAAAGGTTGCATTAACATCTACATGTAGATTTTCATGTACTCACACTTTCTAATCATACATTTCTTAGTCATAACACAATGCATAGTTTATTGCTTGGAATTATTGTCTTGTGCAATAAGATCTTAACCATCTTGTGCTATATATCTTGAATTTTCTCGGGTATGCAGGCTTGAGGATGAAAATATGTGCACATTCCAGTAGACTCTTCACTCATCTTGAAAATGATTAATCTCAAGTGTAATTTGTAAAAAATATGTTTTTTCTAAATTCTTGATTGATTTTTTTTTGTATAATGCATGAACATTCAAGCAATTGTTATAAATGTTAATCATACAATGCAAGATAACCAAATCAAGAGTAGGTACACTATGATTACAAAAGATCAATTTAAAAAAAAAAAAAAGTATTTATAGTTTTTGGCTTTTGGTTCCTTTTAATAACCAATTTAAAAGAAGTCCCTTTAAAATAAACAAAAATGAGAATGAACCACAATTACCTACATTTAAAAAGTGTGTACCCTCCAAAATATGTCATTCTAACCTAGATTTTCCTTTTTTCAGTTAATTGATCAAACTAGTCTAACCTGAAAAAAAAAAACTTCTTGTCACCAAAAAAATAAAACAACCATATTTAACCCACTTGTATAATTGAATTTACTATAAATACATTTTCCTTGCATTAATATGTTTCTTTAAACGTCTACGTCCCATCAATTTATAGAGCAACCAGGCCTGGATGCCATGATAATTGCTTTTGGTGTTGATGGCCATTTGAATTAAGAACAAAATCATCCATTTTTTCCACATCTGACAAACGCTAATACAAATGCTGACAAAAACATATAAAATTGATCCTCTTTGGAAAACAGAAATCTTTGATATTACTAGTCTAAGCAGCATATTTCAAATCCAACATTATATCTTTTCAGTATTGATTTATAAGTGTCAACTGCCACTGAACCATACTGATCCAGAATTAGTATCTAAGTCAGATACTTACCCACATCATTAGTAAGACATAATGTGTGGACTAACCCTGCTTATGGTCTGAACAGTTAAAAGTGTATTCCTTTCCACCCAAATACTTTGACTCAAAGAACAATATTGTCATGCAAAAACAAATATAGATTCAATTAAATATAGCAGTTCATCATGTTGAGTCTTGTGCATTCGTTGATGCTAATCTTTGTGCATAAGACTATAATCCTGTAAACCTTCCATCCAAACCCATTTCAAGCTATCTTCCAGAATGTTCATTATGTTATCTTCTTCCCATTGCCTCCTTTCCTGCATTTGACCTTAAGAGTAAGCTATAAAGTTTCTGATTTAGTAATTACAATACAGCTGTAAATGCGCAAAAGCTACATAAATTCCTTTGCAGAACTCACCCTCAAATATTTGGTTATACTTTTGAGCTTTAAATCTATTTCATTTGACACTCTACTAGAAGAATCTTCCAGGTTTACTCTATTTGCATGCTGAAATTTCATGTCCCATGTCTTCCCAACAATGATGGTAACATTGAGAGTCCATGCTCCTGTGACCTTAAATCTGTTTCTCTCGAAGCCTCCATTGGGCCAGTGCAATCCTCCTTTTGCACTCTCTTCAATGCAGGCAGATTTCACTATTTCTTCAAGACTTTCTTTATCTTCTTCCTGTAATTTAGATGTACAAAGACTCAGTTACAGCCCATTTTCATCTGAAGTTTAATTTCAAATGAGAAGCCAAGAGAAAATTTCTACTCACCCAATAAATTACAGAATGCTAAAAAAACTCTAAGTATGGTTATGAAATCTGATACTCACATGCACATCTATCAAGTATTTTTCTGTCACCGACAAGCGCCAATCCATCTGTTTGTTCAAGCAAGATGTATCTGCAAGAAAACGTTTAAGGGGATCCAGCTCGATCTGCATGGGGAACAAAAACACAATCTCCATCATTTTACACCTTAGAAAGGAAAGAATTGAGATGAGAAAGTGCCCATAAAGGAATTTTTTAGTTCTTGCTTTCTAGTCATGCTTAATAATGTAAGTTGGCAACATCTAGAAACTAATCATGGCTAGGATGTATAATATTTCTCAACTATTATTCAATTTATTCTAGCCAAGAAAAAAGGTCCTATTTCTTTAAATATAGATGGATAAGTGAAGTATACCAAAATACAATACGACATTCTAAAGGTATGAAATAAAAAACATACTGATATAACCAAAATAAATAAAAACAAATAGAATAGTCCTTCCTCACCCAAAACATTATGGGAATGAGTGATAAGGGTATTATTGTTTCTTGCATAACATATCTTAATTTCCTTATGAAAATCAAGGAAACCTTATTTGAAAAATCTTGATTTTTAAATATTTTGTCTTAGATGCCTTGCATTTGATTGTGTGTGCCTTTGATTTTCAAGATTAGTATGCAACCATTTTCTTTGTGTAGTGTGTTTACAACTTGTGTAATGACATTTTAGATTTGCAAAGATTTTTTATTTGGCTCTAAGTTGGTCTTTCAAACTTGACATTAAGTTGCAATGCGTGCAAAAGGAGGTCATGATATGCTCTCCCATTTTTTCTTAGGAATTGGTAATGGTTGACGTGGGCCTATTGGAAAAGTTTGTCCCCCCTTGTTATGTTGGTAGGTCATGCATAATTTAACATGCTTATGGATATCCTCCTTTAGACCCTTCCAAGAAAAACTTTTAGGTATCTACTTGTATGTCCTATAATATCTTTGATGTCTTGTTATTGGAATGTCATGGAAGACTTCCAAATATTCCTCTTAATCTTAGATTTAGACACTAATACCATTATGTTCTTGTAGCTCAAGATCAATCCTTCCTTCATGACATACCTATTATATTTCACTACTTCATCAAGGATATCAGTACAAAATTCATTCTTGGCATACTTATCTATAATGGAAACCTTCCAATCAACAGAAAGGATAGATAATGAGCATAAAGTAGGCTTTCTAGAAAGTGCATCAATTGCCACATTCCTTTTTCCCTTCATGCAATCTATTTGAAAATTATAAGCTTGCAACTCGCTTACCCATTTTTGTTGGTGATCATTCAAATTCTTTTATTCCAAAAAGAACCTTAGACTATTATGATCGGTCTTTACAAAAAAATCCCCATAAACTAAGTAGTGTCTAAGCTTCTCTAGTGCATGCATGATTTCCAACATTTCCTTGTCATATATAGAGTATCCCTTCTCTAAATTTCTTGTTTTTTTCTCAAAAGCTATTGGATGTTATTTTTGGCTCAGTATAGCTACAATGCCCTCTCTAGAAGCATCACATTCAACAACAAAGGGTAATGAAATATCAAGAATGACAAGTATAGGGCATGAACTCATTACCTCCTTTATCTCGTCAAAAGTTTTTTGAGCATATTTAGATCATACAAAGGCTCCCCTTTTTGTCAAATCAGTCAAGGGAGTAGTCAATTGAGAGAATCCTTTCAAAAATACCATATAATAGCAACATAATCCAAGAAACCTCTCCAACTAAGTTAGGTTGGTTGGTGGAAGACAATCAAGGATCACCTTGGTCTTCTATAGATCTACTTGAACACTCTTGGAACTTATGACATGACCCAAGTATAATATATTAGATAATTCAAAATTGCATTTAGACAACTTAGCATAGAAGGATTTCTAATAAAAAATTCCTAGAACTATGCCTAGGTGCTCCAAGTGTTCCTTCCAACTCTTGTTGTAGATCAATATGTCATCAAAGAAAAGAAGAAAAAAAATTATGAGCTTCTTAATAAATACATGTTTCTCATACATGATTGGAATATAGTTGGAGTTTTGTTGAGCCCAAAAGACGTGACCAAAACTCAAAATTCCCATAATGACTCTGGAAGGTTGTCCTCTCCACGTCTTTGTCTCTCATGTGAATTTGATTGTACCATGATCTCATATCAATCTTGGAGAATTACACAAATCCATGTAATTAATCTAGGAGTTCATCTATCCTTGGAATAAGAAATATATTATTGATGGTCTTCTTGTTCAAGGCTCTATAGTCAATACACATCCTCATAGTTTTATCCTTATTCACAAGAACTACTAAAGATACAACAAAACTAAAGCTAGGTCTTATGAATCACATTTCCATAAGTTCTTTGATAGTCTTCTATATCTCCTCTTTATATCATCTTGGATGATTGTAATTTTAGCCCCTTATTCCATTTCTATAGCATATTGAAATTTTCTATTTGGAGGTAGCCTCGAGGGTAGGCCACTTAAGACTACACAATTCTTGACTAGAAGTTTTTGAATATCAACATGATGAGTACCTTTTTTCCCTCATGGGGACTTTGTGGGAAGAATCAAACAATTTCCTACCTATGTTACTTGGCCTCTATGAAATATTCTCTCTATCTTCTTGACCATCACCACTTGTGGAGCTGCATTTAGGATCCCTCTAAGGAAAATCTTATTTCCCTCTATGGTTAACTTAAGTTCCATAGATTTGCATTTCTACAAATTCTTTCTTAGAGAGTGCATCCATTGTACTTCCAAAACCATATTAGTATTTCCCAAACCAATCACATAAAATTAATCACATAACTTAAATGATCTCCTAGGATGATATTGAGTTTCTTGATTACTTGTGTGCATGGAATGGTGGATCTATTAGCTAATGCAACATTGAAACCTTCAAATTATTTTTCCTTCAATCATCTCTTCATCACCAAATCTTCATCAATAAATTTGTGAATGGCCCAATTATCAAAGAGAACAAAAACCCTTTGTCCTATAAGTACTCCATAAACCTTGAAGGGAAGATATTTTGGGGCTCCAAAGAGAGGATCAATTGTGTTTTTCCTTGTGACTACATGTTCTTCATCAATATGATTAATAGATTCTTCAAATATCTCTGGTTCCTCTTTTGAATCATTATTTGACACCACTTCTATGTAGTGTAGTTGTCCTTTATCGAACATCTATGACTAGGATTCCATGACTCAAGCTACAAGACAAACTTAACTTCTTCCAAATTTCATTCTTCATCTCATCCATCTTGCTCATTTTTTAAGGTAATTCCTTGGGTTGAGAGATGCTCATAAATGGAGGCTTATGTTGTGTCATTTGCAGTGCAATCTTGGAATAGGATTTTCTTTTGGTCATTGATTCCTCCAAACTCAAAGCTCTTTTGATGGATTCTTTTAGGGAAATTAGATTGAATTCCCTTACCAAACCCTTGAGCAATTTAGAGAGGCCTTCTAAAAAAATAACTATGAGTCTTTGGTGCAGTCATGGATGGAGGGTCCAAAAAGAACTATCCAAGCATGCAAATTAGAGTCAACACACAACAAAAAACAACACAATCTATACTTAACAAACACAAATCTTTATTGATTCAAGAATTTGTAGTCTTACATGCATCATATCCTCATATGCAGGACAACTAGGGCTCACAGGCCTACTGCAAGGGTATTACAGATATTACAACTAGCTCAAAGGTCTTATTCTAACAACTGATCCTAACGACTTGTAAACTATCTATCTAACTATTGATTACTTGCTTTACAATGAATTACAATTGATATTAACTATCATTCTCTCACTCCAATAATGGTCCACGTTGGCCTTAAGGGTTTACAAACCCCAATGAAGGATCAAGCATGTTGGCTAGCCCTAGAACATGAAAGATAACCCATTAGAAAATGAAATGAATTGTGGATTTCCAAGAAAGTTGCCCTAGGACCTAAAATCCATGTATGTTGTCCTATTAAGCTCTATACACTCTGGAATAGGTTTGCACAACAAATTTGGACTAGGTCAGCCCCAAATGCTCCGACTGAGAGTGACAATGAAATTCTGAAAGCAGTACCTATCTGCAAACAAATGCAAATCTCTTGAAATCTAGATATGATGCAGATGACCTCGTGTAGATGCTATATCTTGCTCCATAATCTAATAAATGATAATGTGGTAGAATGCGGAAGAAACTACTACAGACTAAAATGAAAGAAAATAAATGTTTTTTGGTTGATACAAGATTGCTTTACAACCAAGGATGCTCATGCATCAGACACCCTAGGTTGGAAGAAAAGTGAGTCCCTCACTTTCTAAGGGCTAGAGGAAAACCAAAGTGGTCCACCTTAGCCTAAGAAATCCATGATGAATCCTCCAAAAAATTTCCTTTCCACTTTACCAGATACTCCTTGTAGTGGTTGCTCCTAGTGCTCCTTCCAGTTCTAGTATCCAAAATCCACTCAATCTGTTCTAGTGGTTGATGTGTTAAGTCCTACAAATCTACCTTTGTATTACTTCCACTTGATTATCCTTCATGATACTCATAGATGTCTGCAACATTGAAAATAGGTGATATACCAAGAGTCTCCAGTAACTCCACTTCATATGCATTTCTGAAATCAAACTTCCTGAGAATCTTAAATGGTCCAAACTTCCTCAGCTTATTGTATGTTCCTACTAGAAACTTTTCCTTCCTAAGATATACCATAACTTCATTTCCAAAAGAAAATTCCTTATGCCTCCTTTTCTCATCTACCTTCTCCTTATATTTACTGTTCACGTCCTCCAAATGTTCTCGAACTTGACTATGTACTATTTCCATGAATCCTGCAAATTCTTCTGCTTTTGCATTCTTCTTATTCTCCATACTAATGTCTCTGAGTTTCACTACTCCTCTAGGATGTATTACTATTACAATCTCAAATGGGGTCTTCATTGTACTTTGGTTTACTAAATTATTGTATGCAAATTCTGCTTGCGATAGAACTATATCCCAATTTCCTTCCTTATCTCCAACCAAACATCTCAACAAGTTACCCAATATTTTGTTTACCACTTCTACTTTTCCATATGTTTTTGGGTGATATACTGAACTGAACTTTAGATATGTCTTCATCTTCTTCCATAATGTCTTCCAAGAGTATCCAATAAACTTGGTGTCCTTGTCTAAAACTACACTCTTAGGTAATCCATGCACTGTTACAATCTCCTTGAAAAGGGTACGTGTAGGATCATCATGGAAAAAATAGGCCCTTAAGTGGAGATGAAAATTCAAAAAATCGGAGTTAGGCAACTGGATGTAAAAATTTGAATAAGTTATCAATATTATTTCAAAAATATGTAAGAATAGAATCTGTAGCAAATTGAATGTAGTTTCTAAACTACTAGGTTTATTTGAAAAAAAAAAATCTATTTGGTGAAAATTTGAAATTTCAATGCAGTAGTACTTAAATTTCAGGGAAAAAATAAGTAGGTGTTTGTCTGACTACCCTAGCCACAATAAAATGATAATATTTTTTTATAATATTTTAGATATAAGTAGATGACTCATGTCCCGATGTGATGGATATTTTTTGTAATTTTTTTTCAAGTAAATAATTAATTATGAATGTTTTATTACAACTTTTAAAAAATATAAAAAATTGTATGTCTGACCACCTTAACTTGGTCAAAACTTCATGAAATTCAATTTTTTTAATTTTAATCCTATAGTATGTGAAGCATAGAATGTGACGGATATTTCATATTCAAAAAATGTGATACCGTTTGAAAGTTATAGATGTTTTTCAATTGGCCTATCAATCAGGACTTTAGTTGTAATTCAAATAGAAATAATAATAATAATTTATTAAATTCAAAGTAAAGCACAATTTATATTGGTGGAAAGATGAGAATCTCCTTTAAAAACCCTTTTCGTTTCATCAATTTTGGGTTAAAAAAAAGTTATCAGCCACATGGGCCATTATCACTTACATATCGCCACTTTTTGGCCCATCATGATCCTGCACATACCCAAAATTAAGTCAGCACCATGCACAACATCATTAGTCTTCTTGCAAGGAATGAAATGTGCCATCTTAGAAAATCTATCCACTACTACCATTATAGAATCATATCCTCTATGTGTTCTTGGTAATCCCAATGTGAAATCCATGCTTATATCTTCCCAAGGTTTCTCTGGTACTAACAAAGGTTTGTGCAATCCAGTATTTTGACTGTTTCCTTTTGCTACTTGACAAGTTCTGCAACTCTAAACATACTTCCTGACTTACCACTCCTATTGTTCAACACAAATGTATAACTTTTCAATAACTCAACCCATCTCATATGTCTCTTATTCAACTTCCCTTGACTGTTCAAATACTGCACAAAGCTTGATGGTATACAACACAAACTCCTTAGACAACAAATAATGTATCCACTTCTAAAATGCTTGAATTATGGCATAAAACTCCTAACCATAAATTGAATATCTTCTTCTAGCATCATTCAAATTCTCATTGAAATAAGCTATAGGTCCTCCTTCTTGACTCAAATTTTCTCCTATTGCATTTCTATTGGCATCACAATCAACTTGAAATACTTTGTAAAAATTAGGCAATCCTAAAACTGGTTGCTCTGTCACCTTTTGCTTCAACAATTCAAAGCTTCTTTGCACTCCAAATGTCCACTTAAAGTCCTTATTATCTCCTCTCATTTTTTTTGTCATGGGTGTGCAAATGCTACTAAATCTCGATGAATTTCTGATAGAAACTTGCTAGTCCATGAAACGATCTTACCTCTCCAATGTTCACTAGTGTAGGCCACTCAAAAATTGCTCTAAATTTCTCAAGGTCCATCTTCAAACCTTCAATAGAAATAACAAAACCCAAGTACACAAACTCTATCTTCATAAAACTACACTTCTTGATGTTTATCATCAATTTCTCTTCTCCCAATCTCCACAATACTTTTTGGATGTGCCACAAATGTTCTTCTCTAGTCTTATTGAAAATTAGAATATCATTCAATTAAACAATCACAAACCTACCCAATAATTTCTTCAATACCTTGTTCATCAACCTCATGAAAGTGCTAGGTGCATTGGTCAATCCAAAATGCATTTCTAAACACTCATACAATCCTTCATTAGTCTTAAATATAGTCTTCCATTCATCTCCTTCTCTGATCTTGATTTGATGATATCCACTCTTTAGGTCAATCTTTTTGAAATACTTTTCTCCACTCAGACAATCCATAATGTCATCCATTCTATGAAATGTGAATATATACTTGAATTTGATCCTATTGATTTCTCTTGGTTCTATACACACCCTCCACTCTCCATCTTTCTTTGGTTTCAGTACAACAAGTACCACACATGGGCTTAAACTCTCTCTGATCAATCCCTTCTTCAACAACTCTTGTATTTTTTGGTTTAATTCCATATTTTCTATAGGTGTCATCATATGTACTTGTTAGGAAAACTTTCTCCCAATATTAGGTTTGTGTGATGAATGATGCTTCAAACTAGTGGTAATCCATCTGGTACATTCTCTAGTATGATGTCCTTTTACTCTGTCAACAATCTACTACTTCAATCTGCGGTGGATCTTCAACTTTTGTAGTAGGGTTCCTTGCCTTTGGACTCCCACACTTCTTTGGAATTAATTCAAAACACATGTTTTCATTCCTTAATCCTTTCAAAAACTTTCATCTACCAAACAAAGTCTGGAAATGCCACAAACTTCACTTTTGTCCTTTTCCTCTAAAGGTATCAATTTAATTCTCTTTCCATTTGAATTCATAGTATAGGTATTCCTCCTTCCATCATGAATTGCTTTCTATCATATTGCGATGGTCTTCCTAACAGTAAATGGCATGCATCCATAGGCATAATATCACACAATAATTCATTATTAGATGACCCTATATGAAATTTCACTAAACATTTCTCATTTGCCAATATCTTATGCTCCTCCTAAATCCATGCTATCTTATACCTGGGTTTGGGTGTTTCAATATTTTCAAATTCATCTTGGTCACCATCTCTTTTGAAACTAAATTATTGGTGCTACCACTATCAATGATGACTTCACATTCCTTTCCTTTGGACTTACATCTTGTTCTGAACAAACTCTTTCTTTGTGGTGGTTCCTTGGTTTCATGCATTAGTGCTCTCCTCATTATCAATGAATCACCTTTCTTAGGTTTCCCAACCAAATTAGGGGATCCAATAGGTTCTTCTTCCACATAATTTTTTCTTATGGTATGCTCAATTCTCTTGTTGGTGTTTCCTTGATGGCATTTAAATTCTCTATGTCCTTCATCTCCACATATGAAATAGGTTTCTTTGAATGGTCTCTTCTTAGATCTTCCTTCATCTCTCTTATATCCTTCATTGCGGTAGGAATTACGACCTTGGGTATGTGCAGGATCATGATGGGCCAAAAAGTGGCAATATTATGGGTATTTGTAGGGTATATGGCTAACGACTTTTTCTTTACCCAAAATTGATGAAAGGAAAAGGGTTTTTAGAGGAGATTCTCAGCTTTCCACCAATATAAATTATGCTTTAATTTGAATTTAATAAATAATAATTATTTATTTTATATTAGAATTATGACTAAAGTCCTAATCGGTAGGTTGATTGAAAAACATTTATAACTTTCAAACAGTATCACATTTTTTGAATCCAAAACATGCGTCGCATTCTATGATTCACATACTATAGGATTAAAAAAAGAAAAATTAAATTTCATGAAGTTTTGACCAAGTTAAGGTGGTTAGACATACGAGTTTTTATATTTTTTAAAAGTTGTAATTAAAAATTCATAATTAATTATTTATGTGGAAACAAATTACAAAAAAATATGCATCACATCTAGACATGAGTCCTCTACTTATATATAAAATCTTATAAAAAAAATATTATCATTTTATTATGGTTAGGGTGGTCAGACAGACACCTACTTCTTATTTTTTCCCTAAAATTTAAGTACTATTGCATTGAAATTTCAAATTTTCACCAAATAGATTTTATTTATTTAAAAAAAAACCTAGTAGTTTAGAAACTACATTGAATTTTCTACAAATTCTAATATTACATATTTTTGAAATAATATAGATAACTTATTCAAATTTTTACGTCAAGTTGCCTAACACTAATTTTTCTGAATTTTTTGCTACTTAAGGGCCTGTTTTTTCCATAATGATCTTGCACATACCCCCTCCTCTATCAATCCAGAAGAAATTTGTCTTCTCTTCCTCTATGGTATGAATTACAGTCATTTTCTTCACTACGGTAGGGTTTTCCATCCTTTTTTTTCTCTGCATAAGGTCTTCTTTCTCCGGATTATGATCTGCTCCTTGGAATCTTCCTCTTGCACTTTTTTTCCTTTGTTTAAACTTCTTGTTCAAATTTTCTTCTACCTTCAATGCAAATTGGTATGCTTCATCAACTGTTGTCATCTTTACCAGGCTCAATTCTTCTTGGATGTTTTTTCTCAATCCATTGATGTACCTCACCACCTTTTCTTTTCTTGCTTTACTATATCCAACCTTAATGATAATCTTGTAGAATTATTTAGTATACTCCTTCACAGATCTCTCCTTTTGTATTAGATTCCACAATATTTTCAACAATTCAAGCTCATAATCATCTAGTATAAATTGATTCTTCAACTTTGTCACCATCCTATCCCATTTTGTGATTTTCTCCCTTCCTCTTCTATTCCTATCCAATTGAACTTCTTTCCACCATATAGCAGCATGTCCTTTCAATTTTGTTTTTGCAAATATGACTCTTTTCGAATCTTCAATTTCTTCATATTCAAAGTATTATTCCATATCATTGATCCAATCAATCAACTCCTCATGGTTTAAATTTCACACGTAATTTTGAATTTCAATTCTAGGTATCTTACCAATTTTGGAAATAGCTTTCAACATCTTTACCTAATTTAAATCTTCTTCTTCTTCTAGGGCTTCTTCATTTTGATTCGCAATAGGATCTAACTCATCATCTCTTTCATCCTCATGTCTAGGGTTTAGACCTTTTCTTCTATCTTCTTCTACAACATCTAATCAAAATCTCATTGCTTGCATAATTTCTAATGTTTCATCCATTCTTCTAGTGACATTCAACATGGAAAGTTCTCTCCTTGGTGGCATCTCTCCCCTTGGATCAGTGCAACTACATCATTTCTATGATTTGGCTAAAAGGGTGTCAGCTGCCCCACAGTTAGTGATTGGTTGAAAAAACATGCAGTTTGCCTCAAGTCGACAATTTGTTCACCATAAGGAATGCATTCAAGACTCACAAACTCACTCTTATACCACTTGGTGCAGTCACAGATGGAGAGTCTAAAAAGAACTATCCAACTGTGCAACTTAGATTCAACACAACGGAAAACAACACAAGCTATACTCAACAAACATAGATCTTTATTGATTCAACAATTGGTAGTACTACATGCATCATATGCCTCATATGTGGGACAACTAGGGATCATAGGCATGCCGCAAGGGCATTACAAAAATTACAACTAGATCAAAGGCCTTATTCTAACAATTGATCCTAATGATTTGTGAACTATCTATCTAACTACTGATTACTTTCTTTACAATGAATTACAAATGATCTTAAATATGATTCTCCATCTCCAATAATGGCCAACATTAGTCTCAAGGGTTTACAAACCCCAATGAATGATCAAGCGTGTAGATTGGTCTTAGAACATGAAAGATAACCCATCAAAAAAAGAAATGAATTGTGGATCTCCAAGAAAGTTCCCTTGGGACCTAAAAGCCATGTATGATGTTCTATTAAGTTCTGCATGCTCTAAAATAGGTCCGCACAACAAACATGGACCAGGTTGGCCCCAAATGCTTTGAATGAGAGTGATACTAAAATTTTGAGAGCGATAAATTTCTGCAAATGAATGCAAATCTCCTAAAATTTGGATATAATGTAGATGACCTTGTGTAGATGCTATATCCCACTTCAAGAGCTAAAAAATGAAAATGTGGTAGAATGCATAAGAAACTGCTAAAAATTCTACAAACTAAAATGAAAGAAAATATTTTTTTTTGGTTGATACAGGATTGCTTTACAACCACGGATGCTTCTACATTAGTCTCCTTTATGTCACATCTGGAACCATCACATATAGACTTTGAAATTTTTTCACATAGTGCTCAATTGCACCCTCTTGCCTCAATTATAATAGCTCCCTAAAGTAAATCCCCATATTCTTTCTATCAAACCTCTACATTAATTTTTGATTAAGTTCTTCTAGGTTTGTGATTGAGAAATGTCCTTGGATTTCCATTCCATGGTACCACCATTCGTGGGCCACACCCTCTAGGTGTAAAGCAAAAAAAAAAAATGACTTTTTCAAACATGGGGTTCAAGGAGAGATATGTATCCAACTTCTGCAACTAAGTGTAGTGCCCCTCCATGATTCACCCTTTTCATGATGCTTAATAAAGGCTGCTTTGGATTGCTTGAATTAAATTGGTTATAAGGTTGTTTAAATTATTTTGTATAAAGTATTATTATAATTAAATTTAATAATAATTGTTAATTTTATTATCATTGGAATTTAATTATTCAAATGTGAAAATAATATAATTTTAAATAAATAAATTGAAGGAGATTTTCGAATAAGTTGTTAAAAGAAAATTAAAAGATAGAAAAAGTGTGTTTGAGCCCATGCATGGCTCTAAACTAGTTACAAAATAGAAACTTGTCTTATTAAGTGATTATTGCTTGATTTTCGTTTTTGAAAATAAAATCACTTTCCTTGTTTTAATAGTGATCAATTTTAAAAGATGTGAAGGAATTGATTTTGTTAATGTAATTCCCAAAACTAACCAGCACAAACTCAACTAAGGACATAACACAAATACAAAAATTTCAACCTTAAACTTAAAACTAACTCACACACAAGTTTGTTTTCAAACAATTGTGGGGGAACCTAAGGGGCTAAACCTAATTCCTCAGGGGCTCATCTATGATGGCCTTGCCTACGTACGCACAAAGTAGAGGAATCGTTGTTCGACACTTGAGTTCATTCCATCTCATATTGATTGACCAACAATACTGTAACTCAATCTGGTTCAACACTCTTACAACCAATTTGACAATAAAACAAATGTTCTCTCTACAACTTTTATCTTGTTGATTTCAGCAAAATAGATGATACAAAAACACACACAACTTTCACCTTGTTTGACGAAATTTAAAAGTTTAATATGTTCTGGAAAGGGGAAAGAACGGGAAATAAAACCCAGAAATAATTTAGCATGAATCTCAAACATGTATGAGCAGTTTTTTCTGCAAATAATACCACTAGATTCCTATGACACATTGATTTTCAATGAAATAGGGTCGAACTAAAATAATCATAACTCTCTCATCCCTTTCCAGTCAATATTTAAGACTAAAAAAAGTTATTAAGGTGGGGGAGTGACAAATAAAACCCACAAATGTCTTTGTTTAGAACCCACTCAGCATACTAGATCTACATTTTCCATATTAATCTTACTATGTTTTAAAAATACTTAAAAAGAAATTGTCCACTCTCGTTCTCTACTTCCAACTCTCAATCCATAAAATTCTTGACTGAAAAATATTAAATTCCCTATTTTAATACCTTTGAAAGACAATACACTTGAATGCTCAACTTACATAAACTTTGTTTAATTTCTACCTAGCAATATGGGGTGCAGATTTCTTAGAAATCAAATATTACTAGCATTACTGTTTTAAGGTGATAACATAATTTTACTAAAAATTTAGATAATAACCTAATAAAGTAATAAGAAGTAAAACTGGTTTGTCAATGGGTATTAAATAAACCATGATAGACTCTGCAATACATATACTTCAGTAATGTGGATTTTCGTTAGAGATTGATATAATATCACTGGCATATAAAAATAAAAATAATGATGCTCTGGAATCACACTGTGGAGTTTCAAAACACTAAAATAACTAACCTACATGTATCAGTGTTGTTTTAAATGTAACAGGCTCAAAGTATGTTTCACCACAGTATTTCTAACTATGTAGTAATAAGAAATTCAAGGACAAAAAATTCATAAGAACAATGGCATCAAAAGATTAACTTTCAAAGGAAATTTAACATTAACTATAAATATCTTTAAAGAAAGGGCTAATCCAAAGAAAACATCTTATTGAAATGTGTTATAAATGAAATGAAGGTTGTTTGTAATCTAAGAGGAAGTATTATTTCCAACTATAGAGGTATTCAACCAAAAATAATCATGTATAAGACCAAATGGCATTATTGCACCACACATCATAGGTAGTCAACAATATTTCACAATAGTTTAATATCTTATCTAACTCAACCAAAGAGAAAAGAAAAATTAAAAAAAACATCAAACTCTATCAAACAAAAACAACTCTAATCATCCAATTACGGACCAACCTCAAAAACAATTTCTCCATGATAAATTATTGGGTCAAAACACACTAGACAAAAGTACAGAGACCAATATCAAATTAGAAGTTACTTATCATTAATAAGATTTCTAACTAGAGAAACTAATGGTGATCTAATAGTAGACGGTATTACAATAATATCATGTAGGAAAACAGCCATAGATGAACTTTAAATAACTAGCACACCTTTTATTCAACAGCTATCAAAATACTTGTTTTCAAATGAAATAAAATATACTAGAAAATGATACGCAATGCAAAGATTCCCATTATTTTATAACTGATATTGTGGCAAGTTACTTACCTCAAGATTTTTGCACAAATTGTCTGTCTTCAATCATTTTATGAGAACGGAGATCCCCTCCAAATGAGTCGGCTTCCATTACCATTAGGCCTCCAATCATGCTCCCTCAAGCCATCTCTTGCTGTTGCATCTCTGGAATCACTGCATACCGATCCTCTACTTTTAAAATCTCCCCATTGATTTTGTTGAATATAATTGCAGAATAAAAGTGAAAACTAAATTGCAAAAATAAAGATTAAAACAATCACAAAATAATAACACCAGATTTATCGTGGTTCACCATCAATTTGATGGCTACGTCCACACTCAGGGATTATCTCTTATTAATCACCAAGTTCTGAATCAATTTATATTCAGCCAGCATCATGCATATATCAAACAGCCTTCAACGAATTAAAAGGAAAGAAGCGTTCGAAAATGCAACTTCTAAATTGGCCACACACGCCAATAGAAGTATTTACAAAAAATAGAAAGCCTTTCGAATTAAGAAAGGAACTTGCTAATTTGGGCTTCAATTAGCCCAACAATCTCCCACTTGAAGACCAAATTGCTGCTCAGAGATATCCCACCGCTGTAGAGTTAAAGTTAGAGCTGCACAAGTTCGAGAGAAGCTCTACAAAATTCAAACTTCTCCCTCGGAACTACTTTCGTCAACATGTCAGCTGGATTGAGCTTTGTGTCAATTTTATGTACCTGCAGCTTCCCCTCTTCGATATAATGGCGAATGAAGTGATATCGCAGCTCTATGTGCTTCGTCCGATTATGAAAAGCTAAATTCTTTGACAAGTGAATAGCACTATTGCTGTCACAAAAAAGAGTAAAAACAGATTGTTGAAACCCCAAATCACCTATCAAATGATGCAACCAAATCATTTCTTTTGCCCCTTCTGAAAGAGCAATATATTCGGCCTCTGTAGAAGAAAGTGCAACCACCTGTTGCAACTTTGAAACCCAACTGATCGCTGCCCCAGCAAAAGTGAAAGTATAACCGGTGGTAGAACGTCTTTTATCCAGATCTCCAGCCATATCTGAATCAACATAACCTCATAGATAAATGTCCTTACCACTGAAACATAAACCTCGATCAAAAGTACCTTTCAAATATCTGAATATCCACTGTACTGCCTGCCAATGTTGTTTACCTGGATTACTCATAAATCTGCTCACTACTGCTAGTGCCTGAGCAATATCCGGACAAGTACAAGTCATGGCATACATTAAACTACCAACTGCTGATGAATATGGAACCCGTTTCATGTATTCTTTTTCTTCATTTGTTTTAGGACACATAGCTGAGGATAACTTAAAATGATCAGCCAAAGGAGTACTCACAGATTTGGCATTCTTCATATTGAATCGATCTAAGATTTTATGAATATATTTTTCTTGAGATAATCTAAGTTCTTTCTTTTTCCTATCTCTGATTATATTCATGCCAAGAATCTTCTTTGCTGCCCCTAAATCCTTCATGGCAAATCGCTAAGATAAATGTTGTTTTAACTCACGAACTATCCTCACACTATTGCCAGCAACCAACATATCATCAACATAAAGTAACAAAATAACAAACTCACCATTTGGAAGTTTTTTGTAATAAACACATGGATCCGAATCACAATGAATGAAATGTTGCTGAGTCATGAAGCTGTCAAATTTTAAATACCACTGCCTTGGGGCTTGCTTGAGCCCATACAAACTCCGCTTCAATCTGCAATAGAGATGCTCTTGACCTGGTTTTGCAAAACCTTTAGGCTGCTCCATGTACAATTCCTCATCAACATCACCATGAAGAAATGCAGCTTTAACATCTAATTGCTCAAGTTCAAGATCCCAAATGGCTGCCAACCCTAACACAGCTCGAATGGTAGTCATTCGCACAACTGGCGAAAAAATTTCATTGAAATCAATGCCTTTTTCTTGAGCAAAACCTTTGACAACCAATCTGGCTCTGTAGCGTTGATGACCTCCCTCTTCCTATTTTACACGATACACCCATTTATTTTTCAAAGGTTTCTGATTTGGCGGAAGAGAAACCAAATCCCAAGTGTCATTTGCATGAAGAGACTCTAATTCTTCATTCATTGCCTCCATCCATTTAACTGAATTTGCATCCTTGCAAGCTTGTTTAAATGTTGCCGGCTCTGCCTCACCACAAAGCAACAATTCATAATCATAGTTATCAGCAGAAAATAATTCAAAATCAGCATATTTTGGTGGTAACTTCCGCTTCCGTGTTGATTTCCTCAATTTAGAACCATTTTCTGATTGAACAATACCCTGTTGCTCTATATTTTCAGAATTACTGTGAAAAATATCACCAGTGCCCTGTTTCTTCATACTCCCCTGCATAGGTCCCTGTTCATTAAATTCTCTAATTTCCTGACCCTGTGTTCTGCCTTGAAAATTCTGCCTTTCAATTGTTTCCAATGGCAGTGAAACAACCATTAGAGGCTGCATCTAATGTAAAGTAGGCTGCGACTCAATAAAGGAGGACGCTGGCAAAGGATGCGAACAACCATGTGTAGGGGGCGAAATATGCCATTGAGGCTACGAGTTAAGAACAAGCGGTGCAATGCATGGTAGAGTCTGCGCACAAACTTGGAAAGGCAACGAATTATGGAGAAGAGGCAGCGGCTCAAAATGTGAGGGCTGCGAATTGGGCATTAAAGGCTGCGTTTGACTTCTTAAGGGGTGCGAATCATTTATTAAAGAGTGCGAGTTGAAATTTGAAGGCAGCGAATCATTTAATAAAGGCTGCGAATCACATGATGGAGGGTGAATTTGTTGTGTGGAGGCCTGCAAGGTGAATAAAGTAGGCAGCGTACCACTTTGGTTGGGGTGCGTATAACTTTTGATGGGCAGCGCCTCTCGTATTAGAGACTGGGAAGTAATAACTAGAGGTAGGGAATTAAACAGAGAAGGCTGCAAACTAGGTACGGGTTGTGTGCTTGTATAAACAGGGGCACCAATATGTGAAGGCAGAGCATGTAAATGAAATGACTCTAAACAAACAGAGGTATTCGAATTGGAAGAAATAACTAAAGGCTGGGAGAAAGACACAGAAGTTTGCTTCACAGGACCGTTGTCAAAAATATCAACATCAAAATATTCATCAGAAAATTTGTCCAGAGGCTGCAAACCTAAGAATTTTTTCTCATTGAAGACAACATCTTGACTGCGCACAATCTTTCTTGCAACGGGATCCCACAGCCTAAAACCAAACTGGTCTTCTCCATAGCCCAGAAAAATGCACCTTTTTTATTTGAAATCAAGCTTCGTTCGTTGTTCTTTCAGAATGTGCATGAACGCATCACAACCAAACACTCGCAAATGCTGATATGAGATTCTCTTTCCGAGCCATCTCTCCTCAGGAATGTCAAAATCCAAACGAGATGACGAGGCACGATTGATTAAATAAACTGCAGTGTTGCATGCCTCTGCCCAAAACTATTTTCCCAATCCGGCATTGGAGAGCATACAGCGAGCTCTCTCTAAAATTGTTCGATTCAACCGCTCGGCTGCTCCGTTTTCTTGAGGGGTGAATGGGACTACTTTTATTCTTTGAATGCCATTGTCTGCACATAAATTATCAAACTCTGAGGAACAATACTCTCCTCCATTGTCAGTTTGCAGACATTTAATCTTATGCCCTATTTGATTTTCAACAAGAGCCTTGAAAATTTTAAACTTTGAAAAGACTTCTGATTTTTTATTCAACATGTAGATCCAAACTTTTCTAGTGCAATCATCCAAAAAAGTGACAAAATAATTTGCACCACCAAATGAAGTTACCTCAGTAGGACCAAACACGTCTGAATGCACAAGTGCTAAAGGAGTTGATTTCTGATCATGGCCTGTCCTTAAGAAGCTGGCTCGACTTTGTTTGCCATAAAGACAACGTTCGCAAAACTGCAAATCAACCGACTGCAAACTGGGAAGCTGATCTCGTTGAAGCATTACTTCAAGCCCTTTTTTGCTCATGTGACCGAGCCTCTTGTGCCAAATTTCTGAATTGTTGTCCATGACTGTCATGGCAGCTCCCACTTCACCAGGGCATTTTAAAATATACAGATTACCCAACTTCTTGGCTCTAGCAATCACTAAAACTCCTTTAGTTACTTGCCAATTTTCTAAAGAAAATTTAACATCACACTCAGAAGTAATTAATTGAATCACAGAAATTAAATTTCTCTTTAATAAAGGGACATATCTAACATCCTTTAAAATCCATTTACTGCCATTCTTTAAATTTAAAATTATATCACCTTTACCAACAATTTCACACTCCTTATTGTCACCAAGAAAAACCTTACCGAAAACACCTTCTTGGAAATTTGTAAAAGCTTGCCTGCATGAAGTAGCGTGGAAAGAAGCTCCGGAATCAAGTACCCAAGAGTCTGCAGTCATGTCACCGGCAGCCAAAATTAAAACTCCATCATCTTTTCCGGTTGCAACGTTTGCTTCATTGTTACTGACTTTGTCCTGTGCCTCTTTATAATTCCAGCAGTTTTTCTTTGTGTGGCCTGGCTTGCCACAAAACCAACAGGCACCCGTTCTACCTCTTGACTGCGATCTGGATTTTGATCTCCTCCGATTATTATATTTGCCTCTTTCTTTACTTCTACCTCTATTCCCAATACTTACAGCTGTTAATGCCTCACCAGATGAGGGTCCCTGATTTTTCCTTCACATATCTTCACTCAATAAAGTGGTTGCAACATCATCGAATTTCAGCTTGCTTTTGGCAGCCACCGAAGTGCTCACTGCCATCACAACACCTTCCCAGCTATGTGGTAAAGAACACAGTAATAAAATAGCCTTGATCTTATCATCCAGATTAATGCCTACAGAAATCAGCTGGGTAACAGATGTATTAAATTCATTCAAATGATTGGACATAACCCCTCCTTCTCGCATTTTTAAATTATACAATTTCTTCATAATAAATACCTTGTTGGAAGCAGATGCCATTTCATACATTGAAGACAATTTATCCCACAACTCCTGTGTAGTCTTCTCTGTAGAGACATTAAATAAAACATTGCTGGAGAGCGACAGAAAGATTGTAGCTCTTGCTTTTTGGTCCAACTTATCCCATTCTTCATCCGATAGAGATCCTTTCCCTTTGGCTTTGCTAACCAAAGCATTCGACAGATCTTGCTTGATCAGAAGAGATTCCATCTGCACTTTCCAAAGGCTGAAATTTTGTCCTGCAAATCTTTCGATTTTCCACTTGTCTGCATCTTCCATGGCTGCAGAAGTTCTTCACAATTTCCTACACCAAATTTCTCCAACCTGCTCTGATACCAATTGTTGAATATAATTACAGAATAAAAGTGAAAAATAAATTGCAAAAATAAAGATTAAAACAATCACAAAATAATAACACCAGATTTATCGTGGTTCACCATCAATTTGATGGCTACGTCCACACTTAGGGATTATCTCTTATTAATCACCAAGTTCTGAATCAATTTACATTCAGCCAGCATCATGCATATATCAAACAGCCTTCAACGAATTAAAAGGAAAGAAGCGTTCGAAAATGCAACTTCTAAATTGGCCACACACGCCAATAGAATTATTTACAAAAAACAGAAAGCCTTTCGAATTAAGAAAGGAACTTGCTAATTTGGGCTTCAATTAGCCCAACAGATTTAGCATTTTTTTTTTTCCATCAATACTAGGTATTTTTCTGGAAAGTTTATCTTGCAAACCATCTTAAATAGCCAACGTAATGTTATCATGGTGGTGGGATTTGGCTCTTGATTTACCACGGTGGAACATGCATGAGAAATTTGAAGCTATCCAGAAAAACGTGATGAAAACTCTCTTTTTCCTTGATTTCCTTGTTGTGGGCAGTCGGGCTCCTCTTTCCTCCATCCATCTCTAATTTTTTTCTATCCAGTCACCAAAATAATTCTCAATATTCTTTTCCTAGCAAAGAGGATCTGTCCAGCTTTTTGAAACTCTTCCTCTCCTCTTCATTCCGTCCCCCCACTATACTTTCCAAGTGATAGTTATAACGAAGAGTTTTTGTCCATTAGATAAGGCATAGGATTGATTTTTTTTTCATTTAGTTTTTTTTTTCTCTTTTTGTTTTAATGCCTAATAAAACTATAGTTGCATGCAATTTAGGCGATAGATTTAGTTTTAAAGCAGCTTTATTTACTTCTTTTTTATAAGCTTTTCTAGCTTTGTTCTTGTATAGCTTGATCGCAGTTTAAAAAAAAATCTTTTATATAGAGTTGTTTGTTAGCATGTTTACACACAGTTGAACAAAGATGAATATTATAGTTTTCTATTTTTTTTTTTTAGTTTCCTATTCAAATCTCAGCAAATGATTCATTTATGAAACTATTTATCCAGTTTATGGTTTTTATTTTTAATCTCAATATAGTATAAAATATTTAAGATTATATATTATCCATATCCATCATTCTTTTTCCCCCATAAAATTGTCGTAGAAGACATCCATCTTCCTAATGTTGAGTCATAGCTAGATATTATTAACGCAGAGTCCAGTTTGAGAGTCCCAGTTTTAAATGATATTTTTCCTTCGTTTTGATATCATGGCTGGAGTTTATCCTTTAAATAATTCATGTGTCATTTTCCACAGTCTCATGGTTAGTTTTTAGGAATAGTTTCCACCTTCTCTAATCCTTGAGTCAATTAATATTTATTTAATTTGTTATTATTATTTAATACTATAATTTAATACTATAAAAAAAAAACAATTTAAAACAATTTAAACAGTAAATTTCAAAAATAATAAAAACAACTATTTTATATATTCAAAGAGGTTATACAAATATCCAAACAACACATACCTTGAACCTAAATACATGCTCCATCAAAATATATGTGTCCATAAGAAATTTATATAAGGACTTTAATTTCTATTTCATTTTCATTGAGCTTTCATGAATCCTCTCTTAACCATCTCCTTGCAACAACCATATCCAAATTATGAAATCAATTCTTACTAGGTACATTATTACCTTGTAAGTATAATAATATTCAAGAACAAGAAGTCTACCATAAACCATAAGAACTGGTACTTCGCTACCACATATAAGAAAATCCATAGATGTATTTATAGGGAACTGATCGAGTGGCCTTACAGTTTTGGGGGAATGAAAATTGGGTCTGCAACAATACTGTAAAAAAAATACATATTTGCAATTGTTTTTGTCTTTGGAAGTGAACGGATTCTCTGAAGGTTGTTCAAGCGTGAGAGAAACGAAATTAATACTGGTTAGCATTTGGCTTCGACACTTCTTCTCTATTTCGAAGCAAAGGAATCTAGGTTTGGTTTTTTTTTAGTTTATTGTATTTAGCAAATTCATAGCATGTGTCATTCACTCGATGTTGATGGTTATTTTGATTGTTTTGCATGGCAAATTGTCTTGTTTAAAACTACGATGTTGTTTTTTTGGTTATTTGTGCTTGTACTGTACCTTGATTTCGATGTATGTGGTCTCTTCTAGTTGGTGCACAATGAAAGTGCCTTGTGTTGGCATTTGATGACTTGAAATTAATGAATACCCTATACTTATGAGTCAATTTGCTGCATATATGATGGGGAGGGGGTGTGAATCTCTATCTTTTGATATTTTGGGTTTTCATTAAGCTGCAACTATGGGTGGCATCCCTCCTAGATTTTAGAATGTGGCAATCTAAACCAGGTCTGATATTGAATAAATTTCACATTATAAGGGATATATTGTTTTCTTGAAATTTATTGTAATCTTAACTCCAAATTTGGTGCCCCTTATGGCTGACCATTGCAATTGCTTGAATACAATCAAGGCCATCCCTCTCTCCTACTGCCACGCGCCTCTACTCCCCTATATTGCTCCCTTGCAGTCAAATGATTTCTATAGTTTAGGATTTTCCATCAACATTTGTTTTAATTCATATTAAAAGTGAACCCTTATTATTCCTCTAATGTTTGATTTTAATGGGGCAATCGACATTATTCTTGAGCATATGATGGTCTCTGAATCTCTTATTGAAGACTCCATGTTCTGAGTTTGATTTCTTTTTAATGTCTGCAATTGTGACATGCCTTTGTTCGATACATATATTTGATTTCTATGTTTTGAACTCGTCTTTTATGGAGTCCAAAATAGAGATGGTCGGTTGCATAAATTCTAATGGATGCATTGAAACTTATCCTTTATATAAGATTGAAATTGCTGCTTCTATGTTTGTTAATTTTCCTTTCTTGCTGCCTATACTTTTTGAAGAGTTGAGTTACACAAATCTATTTGTTCTATCTTCCTAAACCGGCTTTCATGATTCCTCCAGCCAAGCTTAGAATCGACCTGCATGTTTTTGTAGAGAATTAGATTTTCTTTCTTATTGTTGGGTTGAGTTTACAAAAAGCATCTGATTCCTTAAGATGGGAAAACTGAGCCATGCTTATTTCGCTGAGTCATATCGAGATTTACTAATTGTTCAAGCGCTATTATTTGTCTTGTCCCCTTTTCTTCGTTGGGTATTCAAGTGTTCAATGACATAGGAAGTGGTTGGCATTCAAAATTTTTTGTTTGTAAATTAGGGAATTCAATGCTTAGCTCTCCTTGATGTTTTCCGATGTCATATGTGTAATACGATTGTGTTGAAGTTTAGTCTTGGAATGGTGATTGATATTGATATTTTTTTAATTTCATATCAATCGAATTATGTACCACGTATTTTTTGTTTTTTTGATCTATATTGTTGATTCGATTTAGTGTTTATATATATATATGTGTGTGTGTGTGTGTGTGTATGGTTAACCATATATATATATATAAAAGTTATCTTATTAGTAAGATTTAAAAGTTCATGTTATAAATGGATAGTGTTTTCTAGTTGTTGTTATTTTATTAGTTTGAGAATGTTGATTATTTTGTAGTCATTTAAAATAGTGGACTAATAGATTTGCTACAAGAAGTCATATATATATATATATATATAATAGTGCATAAAAATGAATTTAGCTTTTAACATAAAGTTTTTAAGAGATTAGTTATTACAAGAAAAGAGTATTTAAATAAATAGGTAAAGGATTGTTGATTATTTTTATAATTTCTTATAGTTGGTGATAGATTAGCTACATGAAAGGAGTAAATTAGAGTATTGTTATTGTGGTTGTGTTAATAGTGATATAGTGATTTTGTACATATAATTATTTGTTGTAAACGGTCTATCAATTGAATTGAACAAATTAAGCTAGGATGAGTGATAAGGAAATGGTAATAATGCTTTGATTTAAGGAATGTTTTCGTGGATGTTATATGATTTATTATCTAACTAGATAATTGAGGATTTGATTAAATTAGTGGATATGATGAGCTTCTCTAGTGATGCTCCCTTTTATATCATGTACTATGTAGATTGTAGTTTCTTTATGTGTTAAGTTATTGGAAACCATTGTAGTGTTCCTTAAACATGTCATTTAGTAAATTCATTTGAGATTCTTTAATTTCTAAATTGGTATATATTTGTGCATGGGTTGTGAATGTCAATTTCATTTGTAGTCACTATAGTTGAATTTTTGGGTGAGATGTCTATTTGTTGCTCATTAGTTTGAGGTGTTGAATTAGTGAAGATGAGAAGCTTTTGATTTTGAGGTTGATTTTGATTTTGAGATCGTGTAATTTTTGTCACTTCGATGGGGGAACCATTGTGTTGGTGATTTGTAGACTTCCAGAGGTTGGGGAAAGAGTTTTCATAGTGATTGGATTTTCATGTTGGTTCCTTGTGAACACTTGATTTAATACTTGAAATGTAATCATGAGGGTGTTAGCCTTGCACTATTTACTTGTGATTATGATTGGGAAAATTGTGAGCAAGATGGTTCATGCCATGCTCGGGAAATGTGATTCTTGTGGCTTCATTTCGGTGTGCAAGATGGCTTACCATGTTGGATGTGTTTGGGTCTTCTAGTTGTTAGTAAGGGGAGTGGCTCTCAATGGGGGTCAGCGCATAAAGTGGTGTCAGGGAAACTCATTGGGAGTTTCATAATTAAGTGATAACCTAAATAATTAAGTGGGGGGATGGTTAATTTACACATTAATCAAGATAATTGGAGTCCTCGCCCATACCTGTAGTGCTCGTTTAGGCTAAGGATGGGGTGAGAAGGCCTGGTTGGTAAATTCAACCTCCTTGTCCTCACAAAAGGATTGTTAGCTCCACATGTGTCACCCTATGGGGCTGACGCCTAGTGAGAGGCTATCAGGGTAACCATAGATGGAGGCCGATATCTAGACTGTTAGGGTAACTCATGGATGGGGGTCGACATCTAGACTATCAGGGTAACCCATGTCAAGACCATGAGATGACACTCCTCCATATAGCAACCTTGTATGCCTTGCTTTTTTTCCCCTTGTTGTTCTTGTACCTCTGGAAGCGGTTGTCTCTTTATGTTTTGTTTTGTGGAATCATGTTAGCCTTTGTCTGCTTGATTGCTTTTGTAGGGGGTCCTTATTGTCATTTCCTAGCATGGGGGGTGGACCTTAAGGTTCCACATGGTTAGGTGGAACGTTCTATGCACTCCATTAGGTTCCCAATTGATGTTCATGAGCATGGATGTGGTACCAAATGCAAAGATTCTAAATCTTGTACCAGACTTGGGTTAGCATTGATGTTACGTATTGTATTCATTTCAGTTGTATCTTATCATGTATTTGATGTATCCTTCCCGTCATTATAATGGAAGCTTTGATGTAAACTTGTAAACAGTGTCATGATCTACCCTATGTATGGAAATTTGTATACGTGTTCATTGATTCATAATATATGATTTTTAATGGTGTTGTATATGTGGAAATATGTATATTTAATTCATTAAGTGTCGATTTAAATGAACTCTTGTTATTATTTATTTTTTGATGTATGTTTTGATTGGATAATTGATAGGTTCATAATATAGTCATGTACCCTAAAGGACATAATGAGAGCATATGTACATGGAGTTTACATTCTATGTTAGTTGATAGTATTTTCTATATGTTTGTTCACTTAAAAAACAATTGTCATAATTGTTTGTTTATGTGTTGTCCTTTGGGGTTTCATGGTGGGGTGTTACACTGAGCCCTTAGTGAACAACCACCTAATCCATCATATGTTTGTATATTGATCTTCCCCAAGTGCTAATGAATGTCTTTGTGGGGTTTTTCCATATATCTTCTTCTCCCTTATCCATTTCTTTGAAACTTGCAATATCATGTGAAAGTATACACCTCAATGGATATTTGGTTCTAAGGCACTATATTTGGCATGATACCTCACCACTTCATCCTCTTCTTCTTCCTCATGGGGTTTTAGGTCTTGTATTTCGAGGAATTTGGCTCTAAGTAAATTTTAGGGTGATTTAATTGAAACCATATCATTTTTTGAATTAATTAGCACCATTATTTTGTGCAAATTTGGTGTGGCTAGCTAGGTTATGCATTAATTGCACAAGCATTTGATTGGTTTTTTGTTGTTTGTTCAGGAAAGCCTTGAATTCATCTTTTGTGTCAACCATTTTCTTCTTACCTTTTCCTTCAATTCCACTAATTTATCTTCTTGTGAGACTACCTCTAACCATTTCCTCTCTCTTTTTAAAAGCTCTTAAGTCCCTTTGACTTAGCTATATATAACAAAATAAACAAGTAGATTGGTAGAACTATTGATCTAATACCACTATCATGTCCCTTTCTAGATTTCTAACAAAAATAGCAGATTTATAACAAATAAATAGTATCTAAACAAGAATAATTTGGTTATACTCAAATAACATGTATGGAATTAGTAGATCAACAATAAGTTTGTAGATAACAGACTTGCACAAATGAAACAAAATCTAGCAATATATTACATTGATAACAATGGACTATTATGATAGTCAATACAATAACAATAAGAACAATTACAAATATGAAACAACAATATTCACTCTATATTTCTTTCCATTTCCTTGATTCTCCAATGTATCCCTTGAGTGAGAATGTTTCCCAAGAACTAAAGGATTTTCGTCCTTTGATTTTGATGACGAATGGGCTTTCATCCATTGATCATAGCCTTCTATGGGTTTTCATCCATAGAATATTGAACATAGAGTTCCAAAAAATACCTAACACCACACGATTCTTGCAATTGGATATTTATATCTTATATGCAATCCTTCAAAAGGTTAAACTCAATAAACTAGGACCCAAATGGTGCTGAGGCCCAAATTTGAATTTCACACTACCATAGGTCAATCGTACAACCTAAAAAACTCTCTCATTGTTTCCACACTCCACCATTTCACCCATCATTACACACACTACCATTTTTCCATAGGAAAGAATGACTTGCAAACTCTCCCATTGTCCTTGCTAGTTTGGTAGGCATCGGATCATGTCCCTAATCTCATCTTAGGTACATGTTGGGAAACATCACCAACCCATGATCTTGGCACACATCAAGCGACATCTCAACTCACAACCTTTGATTTGAAAAGGGGACATAACATAGTTTCTTAAATCATTGGATACTCCATATCAAGTAAACCAATTATTCTCCCCAAACACCCTCAACTATACTAATCTCATACTTTTGATTCTTATAATAGAAACCAATAATTATTTATAAATCCATGTAAAATTAAATCATTCCATGATTAGAGATCAACATGGTTACAAATTGCATACTTTAACATCCCATTACTACGGATCAAATAGATTACTAGTTATGCTCATGGTTATATACAAAATTGTGTTTTTGAAAGATGTGAAAAAAAATCTTCTTTTATCAAATGTAACCCATGTTCTATAGAGTTTTAGAATAGGTGGATTGGGGGATGTAGGAATGGTTTTGGGGTAAGGAGACTACGAATCCAGATTTGGAGATAACAATGCAAATATGATATATCACTTGAAAAATGGTTATAAAAAATGTTTAAGAAATATAAAGTTATCTAATTTGTATATGTAAAATTAAATTTTAATTACTAAACTGCTAAACACAATGAATCAAAAAATTAAGCAATACATTGAGAATTATGAATCTCAATAAAGTGTAAATAAAATTTTAATAGGAATAGCTAAATTAAATATAGGATGACTTCATGTAGGCTGAAAACTTAGGACAAAATACTTCACCTAGTGGTTTAAACTAATGTATGTTCTATTACTAAATCCTACTTAAATCAATTAATTTTTTTTTTTAAATTATACATTGTTACTAATTTCCATGTGATCTATTCAAAAATGCATTTTTGAAATGAACCCATCCATAGGAATTACCTTAAGATGTGTGAAAACTCTTATATAAGCCTATGAAACCTTTATATTTTGTTAAATCTTAAAATATTAGCTTTTCTTCTCAAGTTGTTGAAAGGGGGCCTAAGGATGTGACCCCTTGGAGAGGACTATTCTTATTTTCCATGCTTTTGTATAGAACATCCAACATAAATTAGTGAGAATATTTAAATAAAATTTGGGAACAATAGTCTACGATTAATTTGGTCAAAAAATTAATTCTTTGAAGTTGTATTATTAGGGATCAACTTGGTTACAAATTAAACTATTTGAAAGTTCATGGTTAGAGAACATAGCTACAAGTTTCATTTTTTGGAGGCTATGAAAAATCTTGATCTTCTTGTATCACATGCATTGAGTGTTACATGGAGTTTTAGAATGATGGAAAGAGGAGACACAAGAATGGAAAAGACTTTGGACCTAAATTTGAGGACAATAAGGGGAGGGGGTTGAAAATAAAATATAGTACTTTAAAAATTAATCACAACAAAGTGCATAAGAAATTTAAATTATCTAGGTATTCTATACAAGTTATATTGTATAAACTAAATACTATTTAAATGAATAAAAACAATGAATAAATTAAACTGACATTAAACAACATATTGAATATTCTAAATATAAATATATTGCAGAGGAAAAATTTAATGAGCATAGTTAAAGTTAATAAAAATAAACTTCAAGTAGGGTGACAAATTAGGAAATTAGACTTCATCTAGTGATCGAGAGTAATGTAACTATTACTCAATTCTATTTTGGATCAATTAAAGAATTAAAATGGACATAAAAATATTTGTAACTACCATGTAATCTATTCACAAACCTATTTTTCAAACTAATCCATCTACTAGAAATTATTTTATAGTTTATGCAAAGTAAAAATCCAAATTATATACAGGAGAAGAGGAAGGAGGAGGGGAGGAAGGGGGTGAAAAGGAGTAAGGAGGCAAAGGAAGGAGGTGAAGGCGAAGGTAGCAAGGAGGAGGTGGAAGGTGACGGTGGTATGGAGGAGGTGAAGAGAGGAGGGAGGAGGAGAAATGGAGATATCGGGGGATGAGGTCCCTCATATGTGGCCTCACTAGTTCATAGCTCTAGTCAAAAGCATTTACCAACCAAAAAAAAATCAAATTATATACAAGCTATATTTGATAAAAACATTAATTTCCTTCTTTAGCTATTAACATGATTTCTAATAACACATCCCTTGGAGAGGACTCTTGTTACTAGTTTCCCTGTTTTGTGGTTGTATGACACATTCAAAAAAATTAACAAGAATACTCAAAATCTTATAATGAATAAGAGACTTTGAGAAAGTCAATATTGACATAGTGTGATGGTTTAAAAGTGGTATTGTTGTTGTTACCTCTAAGGTTCAAATAACATTGGGGTGTTAATGTTGAGTGTTTCTATGGAAATGAGGTCCCCCATTTGTGACCTCACTAATAGCTTTGGTCAAAAGAATTTACCCCTCTTAAAAAATAAAAGAGACTAAGAAATTTCCAATATAAGAGGAAACTAAAATATTACAACACTTGCTCAAACATATTGGTATTTTTTTTCTAAATGACATCTTAAATTTTGTAAATTCTCTCTAAGATATGCTTTAAGTTGTAGTTTTGGGTACAAAATCTCGATAAATGTAGGAAAAGGGCTAAAAATTTCATATTAGATTGAAAAATTAAGTGCTTTTTCCTTTTCGAAGTAAGGGAGTTCCTTGAGAAACCATAATAGAACTTTTTGACTCCATGTCCTCTCCACAATAGTTGAGGGCCCCCCAAATATTTCTTGGTCATTACCTTTAGGAACTTCCCCTTATCATTTCCTCTTAAGAAGGACATCCCCTACTTTTACAATGAAGTATCAAGGATTTTTTACCTTATAAGAAACATTAGGAGTTGGAAAGGAGACGTTTCATGTCCCTACCCTTAAATCCTAGGGATGTCATTGTCTTTGAAATGGTCATTTTCAAGGGGATGGGTGTGACTAGAATACTACATATATTAGACTATTACTCATTTTTCAAGGGTTCAAACAGGTCTAGTTGGACATTTCGTTATAGATTTGGATAAATATGCATAATTTTTTATTTATGAAGTAGACTTTAGTAAAAAAAAAACCATTAGTAGAAGTACCCATCAAAATCAAGAGAGACAAATAGATCTATATATAAATTCAATCCAAAGTTGGGATTAAGAAACAACAAAGATAGACCCAAAATAATAGTTAAATTTGAGGACCAATGTAATACATGTGAGGATCCTACTATAGGAATGACTACTATTTTATTTCTAACTTTGAGAAAAAGTACAAAATATTTAATGCTAAAAAAAATCAAATGTTGTCAATTGAATTTCCTTAAAAATTATTTGAGGTACTTTACCAAACTAACTTCTATATATAAAATCCCCATAAAGGTTTTGAGGAGTTTATAATTCAAAATGAGAAATGATAATCGACACCAAGGTAGGATGATTCACATAGCTCATTCACATACTATCTATCTTAATAGAATGCACTAATCTCACTTTAGTCAAATTCCTCAATCTATCAAATATTCATTAATTTTATTCATTTCATATAATTCTAATAATAATTGATTTTACATTTTTCCTCGAGAGATAATTAACACTCTTATGAGACATCAAACATAAGGCAAGCTGGAAAATATTTTATCCATCAACAAACGCACTTTTTTTGTAATGTGATTTCCTCTAAAATCATGTCCTAGGATGTATGCATGTCTAATTTTTAATAATATATCTATGGCACACTCACTATAACACTTATGTTGGAATATATTATAAAAAGAACAAAGGAGTAGATTTTTTTATATATATGTACCTTTTTGAGTTCAAGTTGTGTACCATCTACACCTTTCTTGTGACATGTTAGTCGCAAACGAATACTAGGATTCAAATTATCCCCAACCTACATCAATAACATCAATTAAGTTAAATTATTATATCACTACAAATAAAGCTTTAGATAATTCCAAAAGTGATAAATAATTATTGTTTTAAAGTAATTTGTATTCAAAAAAAGATTGTTATTATTGCTACAATGAAGAAATAATTACCAGAATGATATAGACAACTTTCTCTTTTAATGTTGATGATTCCAAACTCACAATGGTCTTTTTCTTTAAGGCTTCAAAAATATCTTTTGGAATGTGTCTATCAAATGTTTTCCACAAAAATTTTTGAGGACTTACTTCACGCTTCCAAATTTTCTCCAAGGTGTCTAAGTTGACATATTCATGCCATGGTAACCCACCACTACATCACAATGATTAGTGAGAATAACTTCTAATTTGCACCAAACATACATTGATGTATTCAATATAATTAATATTCTTCAAAAATATGTTGTGTAACATAATACTTCTCATCATAGGAAAAAATTAAGCATTAAAATCTCTAGAGTTGTGCAATGTCTCCTTACATCCATGTCTATTGCTTTTCAATATAACAACATCGATAGACCAAAAAAGTATTTCTAAGCTATTTCTAAAAAAATGACTATTACCAAGAAGAAATATAAGCATCCAACATATCATGGTGCTAGGGCACATGTATGACCGAACCTCATAGCATATCAATAATTTAGTATTGATATTATTACTCCTTTTGCTCAAGCTTTGAGGAAATTGTCATAGTTTTCCTAAAACTTGTCTCCCACTTCATATCACAACTAGAAAACTATAATTTTCTTATGAAATATATAAATATGCTTGGTACCTTTTTGATGAATATAGTTAGTTACCATAGAAAATAGATTGTCTATATACTAAAATATTATTTTATGTTGTAAAACATTACCAATTAAGTATATTTTAACAATTTAGTGCTAATCTTGTCTACAATTAGTCTATTTCATATTTTTTATACTCTTATTTTATGTGTTCATATTTTATAGTTGTTTCATACATAGATACCAAACTTAGGAATAAGTTATATATAATCACCACTTGTAGGTGCATTTGAATCAATTTGGATCACCATTTCTTTTAATAAGCATGGTTCTCAAGGCCATTTAATTGAGAGAAATAATTGTGCTATTCTACCTAATATAAACTATTTTTCAATTATAAAACTCATTTTTACTATCCAAAATTTTATTTCTTGAGAATAATTTAAGAGTTTGATGAATAAATATTATTGGATAGTAGAATTGAGGCTACTGTATGTTGGTGTAGGTTTTTATTTTCCTAGTAGGTTAATTTATTTTCTCTTAGTCCTAAGTTTTTCCTACACTTTTATTACGCTTTCTTAGGATAATAAAGTGAGTTTATTATTTAATAACTACGAGATAAGTGATGTGGTGTCCCTTCCTAAAAGGGTGGAACACTTTCCACTTTTGGTGGCCATATCCACTTTTAGTGGTTAATTCCTATTGGTTGGATTTTTCACCTCTGTTTTCTCCCTAGTTCTATATAAAATCACTACCTAGCTTGTATTTACACATTCTCTTGCATTGTTGCATACTTTGACATACAAGCACCTTGATGCATGTAGTCATTATTCTTTAGATTTGCTTTGATCTCCTAATGCAATTTTGTCATCTTGACATTTGCACATCTCTTGGAATTTTGGGTTTGTAATTGTGTTATTTAATTTCCAATTTTATAGCTTATCTAGATCTCATAAAAAGATCTTGATTATTTAATCTATTTCAAATTTCTAACACTATAATCATAAAAAGCTAACAAATTTGTATCCTTGATTTTTTAATTTTCTTGTAAAATACTTTTTTTCTATTTATTTTTTATTAAAGCCTCATTTTTACATTGCTTAATTAATACTTTATAGCTTTGATATTTGCATTCTTTTAAGAGTCTGGATCGTGGTTCAAAGTGATTCAGTAGAGAGATCAAAATTTAGATGCCAAGATTTCAACTACAAAAAACTTTCATCCCATAGCCAACAATAGTTAAGAATGAAATTTTTTTCTCTCTTACAATTGAAAACCATAGTGAAGAAACCCCTTGTGCTAGGGTAAATTTCTAGATTTCCTTCCATAGACAAAGCCAATATTTTGAAATTCAGTCATGGAGATCTAGAAGACTAGGCCAAAGATTGTTGAAACCTTTTGATTAAACCATGTTCTGCAATGAATTCTTCATTTTTGTGCATCTCCTTCATCAAAGAATCATCAAAATTCAGAGACAAGGTTATACGAAAGCATTGGAAAATTCACCTATTGCCTGTGAAAATCTTTGGTTTTTGCATTGAACCCAATGGAGGGAAAAAACCAGACTCTGCTGCCTCCAAAAATGAAGTTTTGTTCTCTGTCATCCCTTGCCCAAGAGGTAAATCACAAAATTCCTGATCAGATCTCATTTGATCCTCCGCAGGTGTGGAACTCGACCCAACATGGTTATAACCAGTATTATTTCCGCCACGGTCAAATAAAGGTGGAGTGACTAGAAGATGAGGAGTCGGTGCCATATCTCCTAGGTTGCCAAGAAAAAAGTGGTTTCAAACAAAGGAGTCGAGCAAGCGGCCTTATCACTAGGCAAACCATCTTTATCACCTTGCATACCCTTGGTATTGACTAGGAGCAAAGTTCTCCTCCAAAGAGGCACTAGTGGATGCAGCATCAATCATTGGAGCAGCCCATGATGAAACCCTAGAAGCAGATGCAAACGACAGTTTCAATGATTTCGACATAATCGGCGGTGGTCATTACAGGTTATTTCAAATTCTCTTGTTACCCTATCTCTTTTGAATTTTATTTTGAAATTATCCATTAGGAATATCTAAAAGAGCATTGAATTAATACAAATATGTTGTAGATCTATAATGTAATATGTTTTTTGAGTTATTGGAATTATTATTTTATGATTGCATGTTATTTCCAATAAGCTTAAAAGCTAGGTCTTTTGTAAAACATGTTAACAACGAACATTCTGTTGTCCCACACGACTAAGAACTAGTTACATAGGAACATTGGACTAGTTTCCTACTTTTCAAGAGAAGCAATAAAATTTTATTGCTTAGCACATTGTAAGTGATTAAAACCACCCCAATAAGAATATTTTCCAATATTTATTAAATCATGAAATGAGTCCATACATCAATATTGCAATGAGATTCTTTGTTTCAACAAAATGTTGACAATGTGAGCTAATATCATGACCTCCTTCCAAGTATTAATTATGTCACCTCATTAATTTAAAAGTGCATTAGAAATAAATAAATAAATAAATAAAATAATTAGTTTAAGTTATAACACTGATTAATCCAAAAATGAATAATGATTAATTATATCTACTAACTAATTTAATATCTTATGTTTTGAAACTATTACCAACCACTTACTCAAGACATGGCAACCATTTCACTCATCATGAAAGGAAGTCATTTGATATCTTTCAAGTTTACTTCCACCACACTCAAAGAAGACTTAGTTCATTTTCAAACATACTTCTCAAAATAAATGTAAGATAGTTCTACTTGTGGTGATGTCATTGTCTAAAATCATAAGGTAAATTATGAAACCTTAGTTTCTATTCCATTGGATGGTAGATACAAAACCTAGCACAATTGTAACCTAACACCTAGAGCCATTTTTTTCTTCATTGAAGGGTGCACACGTTGGACTCCATGCACTCAACCTCGTTTATTCCCACAACCCACTCTCAAGTGATGTGTCAATGGTGAGGTTGTATGAGCAACGCCACCCAATGTGTATAATAGACTACCATGTGTATGAATGGTTTCCAATCAATAGAGTTTATATGTTAATGTTACAAATATTTTTGTTAGTTTCATTTTTCCCTACGTGCAAATTTAGGGCATTACAATAGCGTTGGGTTATCATTAATAGAGCATCTAACTCTACTCATGCAAGAAAATATTACTACTAAAGATTTTGAATATAAAATAATTAATAATCTTCACACTATTGATGTTAAAAAGAGATAATATATTTTGTAATTTTCCATATGTTTGTTAATAATTATTATTAAAACTATATGCCCCTACACCTATTCTTTTTGAGGGATCATGCTTGGTAATAACTATTATATTAATATAGATTAATGTTAGTATTGTAGAATATAATAAATGGATTAATTTTATATTTGTTATGATCAAAACATTGTTAAATAAATTATTTTATTTAGGTTGTAAGTTTTTGGGAGTTTGTTCTAAAATAATAGGATTGGTTGATTCATTCTTGGCTTACATAATAAACCATTATAAAATTAATATTCATCATTTCAAGAATAAAATGATAAAATTGATACATTATTTTTTAGTTAGCCTTGACTATTATAATGTAACTCTCATGTATGAACTATGTTGTAACAATAAAAATATATACTTTTGAAAAATGATTAGAAGGAATTGTAGTATATTTTAGACCCTTTTTGGCCTATCATGAAGATCAATTATATTATTACAAATCAAAGTTCTCCATTGTCATGACCCCTTAAACAAATAAAATGTTATTCATTATGCTGTAAAAATATTTATTAGATAGTAAAACTTAACTAATAGAAAGTATTTCTTAATGAAAAAGAAAATAACTTGATTATTGAATTGTAATAATGATAATAATGGTGAAAGAAAATGATAATAATTAATTTTTGAATAATTATATGGATAATAAAAAATATTGTGTGCAAAAATAAAATAAATTAAAATATATAATATAACAAAATAAATTAAAGTAAATATATAAAATATTGTTTGCATGAAGACAACACTAAAAGGAATAGTTATGTGATAATTATTTTGATGTTTTGCATGAAAATAATATCTAAATAATAGTTTTTGATTAAGGGTAAAACAAATTTTGAAGAGGTCTTGAAACCCTTTACAAATAGGTTTTGAAGGGACCCAAAATCCTATCATAACAAAGAACATTTTCTAAGATAAACCATAGCCAACTAACAACCAAACCACAATAGTCATGAAGGAAATAAGAAATAAACAACTAACTACTCAAACACAAAGGCAGTAACCCCAAATCAAACCATCTCAAGATAAAAAACAATCCTGAACTAAGAGAAATCAATGAGGGCCTTAAGCCTGATAACACTTACATTAGTTGTCTTTTGATGTTGATCGAGGACCACATCAACATTCTTGACCTCCACCTCAATAGGAGGAAAGAGAACATAATTGAAGTAAGGGAAACATAAGCTCCCTAGAGCAACAACTTCGTCTTATCTCTTGGATATTTTCCACCTCAATAGGATAATACACCACCATCATAGGAAGAGTGGATAAAGACCTCCCATAAAAAACCCCACCTCAATAGGAAGAAAGAGAACTAAATTGAAATAAGGGCAATAGAAGCTCCCTAGCAACAATTCCATCTTTTCTGCTTGAATATTCTCCACCTCAATAGGAGGAAGAGAACATAACTGAAGTAAGGGTAGTATAAGATCCCTAGCAACAACTCCATCTTATCCGCTTGGATGTTCTCCACCTCAATAGGAGAGTACACCACCTCCATAGGAAGAGAAGATAAAGACCTCCCATTCTCAACCCCCACCTCAATAGGAAGAAAGAGAACTAAACTAAAATAAGGGAAACATAAGCTCCCTAGTAGCAACTCCATCTTTTTCACTCGAATATTCTCCACCTCAATAGGAGAATACACCACCTCTATAGGAAGACCAAACAAAGATCCCAAAAAAAGAGCAACATAATCCCTTTTAAAGAAGAAGAAAATATGGAAATAAAAATCCCCATACATACTTGCATAAACATTTTAGTAGACAACAATCTTGTTGCACACCATTAGGCTCCATAACATTGTAGATGGAGGCCAATGTCTTCCTCCCCATCAACAAAGCTCTCACCCTTTGCATACTCAATAATAAAAAGGAGGTACCCATAACAACAACCCATAACTTAACAACTCCCTGCACCACCAAGGCAACAAAATCACAAAGATCAACATTCATGTGACTACAGGAATCCCTCAACCCAAACTTAGAGAACACAGGGGAGGCCTTGTCACAAACCAAGTACGCTAAAACAACCAACAAATAATAGCCATCATTAATCGTATTGGACCACAAGGCCATGGGCTCTAAAGTAATAAAAACCTTGGCAACAAAAGTCATGTGGGCCAAAATAGCAGCCCACACACCAAACAGACATAAGAAACACATGGGGTCAACCCCATCACATCATAAGCATGTCAGATCCAAGGAACCCTCAACTCCAACCAGAGGGAAAGCAAAACATAGATCGATAGCCTTAAAAGCAGAAAAAATATGCATTTTCGCTAAAACCCCAACAAGCCAAATGAGTTGAGAGGAACAAACAACAAAAGCCATAACCTATGAAAATAAGCAATGCCAGTGTTGCCAACCGCTTCTGAGGAAAAGAGCTTCAACCGTTACCTCCAAATTTACATCCCCATCCTTCGAATCAACTTCCCCATCTCCCTCTTCTCCAACCGATTTCAAAACTGACCCTCCATGCCTATTCCCTCCTGGTTGCATCCTTGTCATATGATATTTAAATAATATTTATTCTTTTAAGATAATTTAATTTCAAGTTTAAGATGACATATTGCATGAATACAATGTCTAAGTTATTGTTCTTGATTTAGTTTGTCTCCTAGTCTATGTCAATGTTTGTATGAGAATAATATTAAAAAATTATTCTTTTTAATATAATAATTGTACTCCACATTTATCTAATTTTTTTGCATATTATATTCAATTTATTAATTTTTATATGGTGGGTATGTACATAGAAATAAGGGAACCAAAAGGGGTCAAAATCAACCATTTTTTGAAATTAATAAAAAATGATCTTAGATGAAAACTTGAAGAGTCATGCTCAAATTTTGAAGATGTGACACTAAGAAGATTCATAGAACTCAAAATCTAGTTTCTAAACTACTCTTGTAAAAAAATACAAATTAAGATGTTCAAATAGAGAGAGTACACAAAGTGCTCCCATTTTTATCAAAAATAATAACATAACATCTATCCCCCCTCAAATGTTGAATTTAAAAAAATATTTCATAAATGAACTAATATCGCATAGTTTTTGATAGAGGAAAAAACAGGTTTTGAAGGGACCCGAAACCCTTGACAACCATGAACAAGGCTACTGAAAGGACAACCAACAACCAGCAAAAAAACTAGCGCCCAAACAAACCTTCAAGATTTACATTTAGAACTCTTCCTGTGGGAACGTAGAGTCATGTCAAAAGAAGGCCTAGAGAATTTTGTTTTCTTGCCCATCACAGTGCTCCAACCTTCTTCGACTTGCGCTGCCTTATCATGCCAAGACAACACACTATTTTCTTGAAGATGAGTGTCTACAGCCTTAGTCTTAGACAATTCATCATTGTTCCTTTGTGCAGACAAAGACTTATATGAAAAGCTACCAGAAATAGAAGTTGTAGCGCTTTCACTAGAAATGGCAGCTTGAGACCCAGTTATTTTCTCGTTAGGGGTAGCCTTTGTCACCCTGCCATTTGAGGCATCCAGAGGGGATGCCCCAAGACCCTATGATTCAGAAACAACCACCTCAGAAAAACTCCTAAGTTGTTCAAATTTCTTCTCCACATGTAGTGTTACTGAGAAGCGCCATTCCACCAAGTAGCTTTCTTTGCTTTTTTTTCAAATCTACATTGTGCAGCAACATGTTCTGTTTTAAAACATCTTCTACAATGGAAGGGAATCCCTTCATAATCCAAAGATTGGACCCAAGAACCCTTAGAAGATTTTAAAAAAACCTCTGCAGGCAAACTAATATCACATAGTTAATGCCTAATTTTTTTTATTAATTTTTTAATAAATATATATTTTAGTATGAATTTCAAAAGTTGACACATCTTGAAAATTAAAAATTTAAGTGTATTTTGAAAATTAATGAGGTTTTTTAATGTGTATAGAATAGATTTTAGAATGTAAAAATGTAATTTTTAACAATTTGGATGAGACAATAAAAATGACACCAAAAATATTATACATGGATTTTCAAAGAAAAAATGAACATTAGTAAAAGATTAAGATTAAAATCTTAATACATTTGAAATATGGAATAAATTATATGGTTAGAAAGGTAAGAGAGAGCTTGATTGTGAAATTTTGAAAATATATCTTAAAATATGTAAATTTGATAGAGAAAAAACTTAATATTTACTTCTTTTTTTTCATTTTTAATGCAAAAAATGCCTTTGAGCACCTTACATGCAAGGTCAAGCCTTTGCTCAAATATCCAAAGCCAAATCCAAGCATAAATGTGAGCTAACAAAATAAATTTAAATAAAATGTGTGCATGCTATAACATGCATGCATTATAAAGTGATTTTGTGTTTTCAAGTTAAATATATCATGCTTGGATTATGTCTCAAGATTTTTGAGCTATCTAGAGTCATAATGCAAGTGTGTTATAATACATTATGTTATATTAATATTTTTTCAAAATAGGTTTGACCACTTTTTGATCCCTCATACATACTATGGTATTGCATGATAAATATAACTCTAATTTAATTGCATAATTCTATTTTAAAATAAAATAATAAAAATAATATTTTGAATAAAATTCTTAAAAAATAAAAATTAAATACAAAATGAAAAAAAGAATGATTATAATAAGAATCAATATTAGATGACAAGATCAAGCATTTATAAAAATAATTATTTTTTCTATTAACAAGTAGGTGAATATGGTACTAGGGTGGAGTTTGGAGTGGAGAAGTGTTAGCGGGAAAGGGCGCGGGGTGGGAGGTTTGAAATATGTGGGTGTAGGTGAGGATGAAGATGGTGAGCATGAGGATTCGAGGGATGTTGTGGGAGTATTTGGCTCTTGGATTGCATTGGAGTTGTTGTAGGCTTTGTTCGTGGACACAAGGCTTTTGTTTTTCCCTTGGTTGGAGTTGCATACTTGTTCTCGCTTCTTGGGGGAGGTCTTCTTCATTTTCTAGGTCTCGAGGAGATTTTGATGTGATTATTCTAGCCCCTTTATCTACCTAGTTTTGTCTTGTCTTTCTATGGAGGTATGTAGTTGCCTACTTGGGCCTTTGCGTGAGTATGCTCTAGAGTTGGTGTTGGCCAATGTGCATTATCTATGCTATTTTTTCCACTGGGAGGGTGTGTTGGAAGTCGTGGCTCTTGCCTCTGCGGCTTTTTTTTGCATTGGCTCCACCATTGGCATGCTTTGGTTCTATGGTTCTATGTTGGTGTGGTGATAGGTTTCTAATCTTTTGGGAGCGCCACCTCTTGGCATGGGTTGGGCTATTTTATTTTATATATGGTGTTGTTCCTATACAACACCCTTTGCCATTGATGGGCATGGGTTTTGTGAACCTTAAGAGGATGGTGCTTAAAGTTCATTTTTCTAAAAAGGCTACAATGGAGTGGTGTTCTCTCTCTAACTTTTTTGTGGGTGGCAGCCTAGTTGATGAGGGAAGCCCCATGTTAGTGTCGATTTGTTGCAGGCTGAGTTGAACTTATTGATTTATCTTTTGACCCAGTTGTTTGTTTTATCAAAGGGGGTGAAGTTTTCCCATATTAGTGATTCTTCTTCCTTCTCCTATGTAATTGCTCCTTTTAAGGCAGGGGTATCTTCTCTAGAGGTGGAGATATGGAATTATGGAGAGGAGGTCATTTTGTGCTTAAGCATGGTGGCTAGGGAATTTTTCAATTTCTCCCTTTAAGAACCAAAAACTCGTGTTACTAAGGGATGTTGTGATAGCCCTTCCAATTGAAGTTGCTTACCATCAGGATACCTAGATGGCATCTTCTATAGAGGTGGAGACTACTCCTATTGAGGTGTAGATGGATGTTGTTGAGCTGGAGCTTGTGTGTGTGGTGGTGTGGAGCTTGATCAATCTCCAAGTGGGAGATTGTTGGTATGTGGCGACTGATCATGCTATACTGCATAGCCCATGGTATACTATACACCCTGGCATTTATCCTTGTTGGGGTTCGGGGGCGGTAGCCCCCGAGAAAAAAATTCCTCCTACTTTTTTGCATCATCACCGAAAAAGGGAAAAATTAATGAAAAAGGAAAAATCCGATTTTCTAGAACCCAAAATTTGGAAGCTTCTAAGCTTGTTAAAAAGGGGTTCGGATGGGTATTACAGTATGATGAAAAACAGATTATTCGCAAGATTGTAATAAGTTTTGCACTAGATAATAAAAGTATTGGATGGCTGTGGTTTGGTGGATGTAGCCCGGATTGGGTGAACCACGTTAAATTTTTGTGTTATGATTTATTCTATGTGTGTTTTAGTTTCTCTATTTATTACTTAAATCTGCATTTAATTGTTAGATATCTGCCATCTCTAACCCTAACAAGTGGTATCAGAGCAGGTTGTCTTTTGATTATTGTCTATAGGAAGGTCTCACGGTTGAGTGGGAGTAATGGCAGATGATGGTAAGAAGGTTGAGAAGTTTAATGGGCAGAACTATCAGTTATGGAAGATGCAGATGGAGGACTATCTCTATTAGAAGGATTTATGGCAGCCATTAGAAGGGAAAACCAAGAAACCCCAAGCAATGTCTAATGAGGACTGAGAGATTTTGGATAGAAAGGCTCTTGGTAGTATTCGTTTATGCTTGACACAATCGGTGGCATTCAATATTACAAAAGCAAAGGCAACTCAAGAGTTGATGGAAACCCTAACCAAGTTATATGAAAAGCCTTCTGCTTCGAATAAGGTATTTCTTATGAAGCGTTTATTTAATATGAAAATGGTAAAAGGTGAGTCAGTTACTGATCATTTAAATGAGTTTAATACAGTCACCAGTCAATTAACTTCTATAAAAGTAAACTTTGATGAAGAAGTTAGGGCTCTTTTGATTCTGTGTTCTTTGCTTGAAAGTTGGAATATCTTGGTAATGGTTGTTAGCAATTTTGTTTTTGGTTCGAATACATTGAAATTTGAGGATGTTGGTGTTATTTTGAGCGAGGAAATCTATAGGAAAGTTCAGGTGGAACATCCACATCAGGTAGTGTTTTGAATGCAAAAAGCAGGGGCAGAACAAAGGAGAGAGGAAACAATTATGGAAATCATGGGAAGTCACAAGGAAAATCAAAGGACAAAAGGTCCCAATCTAGAGACAAGAGGGATTGTTGGTACAGTGGTAAGCTAGGTCATTTAAAGAAATATTGTTGGTCTCGAAAAATAAAGGAGACAGAAAGGAAGGAAGTAAAGAGGCAAATGTGGTAAGTAATAAATCTAATGAGGATGCTTTGATTCTTTCCCTTGATAATGCTGATGATTCTTGGGTGTTAGATTCAGGGGCTTCATTTCATGCTACCCCATAGAAGTTATTTTCTTGATTATGTCCAAGGGGATTTTGGGCTGGTTTATTTAGGAGATAATGAACCCTGTCAGATTGTTGGAAAGGGAAGAATCAAGATTAAGTTGCAGAATGTGAATCATTGGCTACTACGTGAGGTAAGACATGTTCCAAAGTTAAGTAGAAATTTAATTTCAGCAGGGCAACTAGATGATGAAGGTTGTGTTGTTACATTTAGTGATAAAAATTGGAAGGTCACAAAGGGTACCTTAGTGGTAGAAAAAGGTGTGAAAGTAGGCACCTTATATCTTTGTATGGTCATATTGTTCCTTCTACTTTAATTGTTATAGAAAAAGGTCAATGTTCAGGAACAGTTGCTGCAATTCAACAGTTAGAAGATCATACAGTTGTTGTGGACTTTGAATCAGCACTGTGGCATAATAGACTTGGGCATATGAGTGCAAAAGGTATGAAAGTACTTTATTCAAATAATGTTTTACCAAGGTCTAAAATGTGTTAATATGAATTTCTGTGAAAGTTGTGTGTATGGAAAACAAAAGAGAGTAAGTTTTCTCAAGGATGGGAAGCAAAAGAAAGATGAGAAATTGGAGCTTGTGCATACGGATGTATGGGGACCAGCTCAGGTATCTTCTCTTGGTGGCTCTCTGTATTATGTTACATTCATTGATGATGCAACTAGGAAGGTATGGATTTATTTCCTTAGGCAGAAATCTGATGTTTTTGAAACTTTTAAAAAATGGAGAAGCTTGGTTGAGAATGAGACGGGTAAAAAGATAAAATGTCTCAGATCTGATAATGGTGGTGAGTATTACAGCAAAGACTTTGAATATTATTGTTCCTCTAATGGTATTTGTAGGTAGAAAATGGTTCCAAGGACTCCACAGGAAAATGGAGTGGTTGAGCGCATGAATAGAACAATAATGGAGCTTACACGGACTATGAGATTACATGTTGGGTTGCCTTTAAAAATGTGGGTAGAGACTATAAACACTATTGTTTATTTAATTAATAGAGGTCCCTCTAATCCTTTGGGTTGTGGTATTCCAGAGGAAGCATAGAAAGGTAAGAAGGTGAGTTATTCTTTTCTCAAAACCTCTGGTTGTGAAACATTTGCACATGTAGATTCTGAAAATAGAACCAAGCTTGATGCAAAATCAAAGAAATGTATATTTGTTGGATATGGCATTGATGAATTTGGTTATAGGCTTTGGGATTTTAAAAATCAAAAAATTGTGAGAAGTAGGGATGTCATATTCAATGAGAAAGTTTTGTACAAAGATCTGTTGTTGTAACATGAGAAGAAAGAAAATGATTATGTAGTGTTGGATGATATTCCAAACAATTATGTTTCAGTGATTCCTCATGCTGGGCAACAACAACAACAAATACCACAAACTCCTATTAGACGATCTTCAAGGATAAGTAGACCTCCTGAAAGATTCTCTCCCTCTTTGTATACTATTTTGTTAACTGATGCTAGTGAAACTGAATATTATGATGAAGCTATGCAGGTGGATACCAAGGTTCAGTGGGAGCATGGAATGGAAGAAGAAATGGACTCCTTGCTGAAAAATCAGACTTGGAAATTATGCAAGTTGCCTGCAGGTAAAAAGGCTTTACCAAACAAATGGGTTTATAGGCTGAAAAAAGAGGATGGAGGTAAGAAGAGATTTAAAGCCAGATTAGTTGTAAAGGGATTTGCACAGAAAAATGGTATTGATTTTGATGAGATTTTTTCTCCAGTTGTTAAAATGACTTCTATTCGTATTGTTTTAAGTATTGTGGTTGCTGAATATTTGCATTTAGAATAGCTTGATGTTAAAACAACATTTTTCCATGGTGATTTGGAAGAGGAAATATATATGGACCAGCCACAAGGATTTTAGGTCAAAGGTAAGGAGAAACTAATGTGCAGATTGAAGAAAAGCTTATATGGCTTGAAACAAGCACCTCAACAATGGTACTTGAAATTTGATAGTTTTATGGCTGAATAAGGCTATAGTCGGTGTAATTCTGACCATTGTGTTTATTTTAAGAGGTTGGATAATGATAGTTACATTATTTTTTGTTTATATGTTGATGACATGCTTGTAGCAGGGTCTAGCATGGATCACATAAGTGAGCTAAAACAACAGTTAGAAAAATCTTTTGCTATGAAGGATTTGGGGGCAGCAAAGAAAATCCTTGGTATGAGAATTTGTAGAGATAGGAAAAACATAAAAAAAAATTATTTCATGCTAATTATGTTGAAAAGGTGTTGCAGAGATTTCATATGGAGAATTCAAAAGCTGTCAGCATACCTTTGCCTAGTCATGTTAGATTGACTAAGGATATGTGTCCAAAGACACAAGAGGAGGAAGAAAAAATGTCCAAGGTACCATATGCTTCAGCTGTAGGAAGTTTAATGTACGCCATGGTATGCACGAGACCAGATATTGCACATGTCATAGGAGTTGTTAGCAAGTATTTGAGTCATCCCAGAGTTGAGCATTGAAATGCAGTAAAATGAATTCTCAGGTACTTGATAGGTACATCCAATAAATGTTTATGTTTTGGGGGCTCTAAATTGATTTAAAAGGCTATGTTGACTCAGATTTGGCAGGGGATATAGATACCAGACAGAGTAGCACAAGTTATGTATTTACAGTTGGTGGGACAATGGTGAGTTGGATTTCTCAATTGCAAAAGGTGGTTGCTTTATCCACCACAGAGGTAGAGTATGTTGCTACAACAAAGGTGGCAAAGGAGATGAAATGGCTATAACTTTTCATGGAAAAGTTGGGAAAAAAATAGGCTAGAAATTACTTGTTTACAGACAGCCAGAGTGATATATATCTTGCAAAGAATTCTACCTTGCATTCTAAAACAAAACACATAGTTGAGATATCATTTTATTCAGTTGGTGTTGGAGGATGAACAGGTCAAGCTGGACAAAATACATATAGATGTCAATCCAGCGGATATGTTTACGAAGGCAGTGACAAGGGAGAAGTTGAGCTCCTCTTCAGTTTCAGTTGGCCTTCAAGGTTGAATTCAAGTATAATAGAACATCAGGGTTCAAGGTACTTATTTCTAGTGGGAGCTGTAATTGTAGCAGTGTCGTCCAGGATCAGTCTCCAAGTGGGAGATTGTGGTGGTGTGGAGCCTGATCAATCTCCAAGTGGGAGATTGTTGGTATGTGGCGACGATCATGCTATATTGTATAGCCCATGGTATACTTGTACACCCGACATGTATCCTTGGTTCGGGGTGAGGAAAATTTTTCCTCTATTTTTGTGTCATCACCGAAAAAGGGAAAAATCAATGAAAAAGGAAAAATTCAATTTTGTAGAACCCAAAATCTGGAAGCTTCTAAGCTTGTTAAAAAGGGGTTTGGATGGGTATTACAGTATGATGAAAAACGTGATTATTTGCAAGATTGTAATAAGTTTTGCACTGGATAATAAAAGTATTGGATGGCTGCGGTTTGGTGGATGTAGCCTGGATTGGGTGAACCACGTTAAATTTTTTGTGTTATGATTTATTTTGTGTGTATTTTAGTTTCTCTGTTTATTATTTAAATCTGTATTTAATTGTTAGATATCTACCATCTCTAACCCTAATAGTGTGGGTAGGAGAGATGTGATTTTGGCAGTAAGGGTTCTTATATCATCCTCTACTATATCTGGAGAGCCCTCTCCTTTTGAGTTGGAGGTTGGGTTGGCTAATTTGGTGGGATAGTGTTGTAAGAATGTTGGTGTTTCATAGTGTTTTGTTGTTATGCTATAGTCTAGTTGTTACAGGTTGTTTGTTGCCTAGCTGAATTAGGGAGTCTTTAATTCTTGTTATGGTTTTCGAACCCTATTAAAACTTGATTGTTGAGGGTTTTAGGTTCCCTTCAAAACCTATTCTTTGCAGCATGGATAGTCTTGTGTATCTTTACAATTGTTGATTATGTTGGGTTGTTGATGGTCTATGTTTGTATCTTTTTGTAGCTTTCCTATGATAGGGTTTCGAGTCCCTTTAAAACCTTCCTATAATGGGTTTTGGGTCCCATCAAAACCCATTTTTCCACTAATAACAAGAGCTACAGAGCAACGAAGTTCTTTCCAAAAAGTTTTAGAATAGTTTTGTTTGTATTTGTTGTGTTTATTGTGTTTTAGGAACAATTAATCAGGATAAAGCAATTGTCACCTAAATTTAAGAATTTGATCATTGATAGAGTCAATTTTGTCTTCCATTAGAAAATGACCCTTATAACAAAAGAATTTTGTTCACTTCAAAATTCTAAGATTCTTTGGTTGTGCTTTTAGGCCATGAAGAAAGTGCAATTTACATGTTGCTAATATTAATGAGTTGAAGCTTGGCTTCTATGATATGAAGTATTGTTGGATGGCTCTTGTGATGAAAATTCAATCAATCATGTGCCATTAGGAATATGTTATGCCTCTTGGAGGCTAAGGTGATTTCTTTTTATCTTTGGAGCATGTTGTGTGAGGAATGATGCATAATTTGATATGATAGTAGTGGATGGAATGAATATGAAAGTGGAATTATATAAAAAAGAAGGATGAGTAGATGTAGTTAGAAAAGAATTAGAAAAATTGCAAACCATAAATGAGAGCTGAAAAAAACAATAATAATGAAACACAATTTATTTATTTATTTAAAAATAATGATGTAAATTACAAAATCTAAATCCTAAATCCTAACAAATAAACTGCAAGAAAGAAACACGACTACCAAGTAGGGGTATGTTTGCTCTATGTAGCCTTATCCCCTTATATTAATGTAAAACTTGGAAAGTTTTGGAGTTAGATTAGGTTTTGATTTATGGAATAATGATCTTTATGGAAGACTCAGGAATGATATTAGATGAAAAAATCAAACTATAATTAAGTAAATATATATCCTTAATGATTCGATGATTTTAGGAATTTAGCCTTTTCTTACTTAATATTTAAATGCTTTCAAGAATAGTTCTATTTTTTTTCGTTATGTCTGCTATGTTTCAGCATAGCCATTATGAAATTCTACTTAGATACCCAAACTAGCTAGGCCATTTTATGCATTTCAGGTGAGTATCCTAAAGACGATGATATGCCAGTGTGTGTTAGTAACAAATAGTTAATTAATGGTGCAGTCTCAAATCCATTTGGTGGTAGCAAGGTTGAGCAAGAGTTATCAACAAGTTAAAGGAGATGATCCTTTCATGATTTCTACTAGATCCATGTCATGGTGTGAAGTTGGTAACAAGTATCAGACAAAATTATCTAATGTTAGCTTTTTAGCTCCCCTAGATTTGGGTGGGGTAGAATCCCTATACATGAAATACACCACTAATTGTGCCAACCCTAGACATCCTCCTATCCCATTTGGAGCATGTAAATACAATTCCCTTCTAATTAAACACTCTTATATGTTTGTGACTTCATCTACTCAATCACTTAACCCAAAAAATTTGATCAATAAGAAGTTGAAGTTAAAACTTACAACAATGAATGAATCTTTGCTTAGTATACCATACACACACCATGAAGTCCCCACAAAAATATAGTTCAAGCGAGAGAAAGAATGACATGTACTCTACACTTTTCATTCTAATCATGACTCTCTGGTAAGTGGTAACAAAAAATACAAAAAAAAAAAAGTTATCTATAAAATGGAAAAAAGAAAAAGAAAGGAAATTGAGAAGAGAAGCTTTGGTTTGTGACACACCATGGCTGAGAAAGGAGAGGTGTACATGTAGACATTAATGGTTGTTGCAACTGATCCCATAAACAATTTCCTTGTATTGTGATGGTGTAGCACTAATAAAGAGATAACTGCCACTTTGGTAAACAACCCCCAAACCCCAGTAAATATTTTTCAGCATTCTGATTTGCCACACAACAACAATACAAACATTGAGACCAAGGAAAACTTCAAAAAGAGAAGGCTATAAAAAGATGGAAATCGAGATGTACCCTGGGCTTTGGCGGGGCATATATTAAGAATACACAAACGTACAAGAACTCTAGAGCAACTCCTGCTCCATTTACTATTACAATCAAGATATTGTTTGTGGTGATGAAGGGAAGGCCATACTAGGTGTACATAAGATAGTTTAACATGGTGAAGGTGTAGGGAATGCCTAAGAATTCCTTTGTAGACCCTCTCTTTATTATTTTGTAGAATGTAATCCTGCCCATTACAAAATAACCCACCACTAATTTTTTTTCCAATCATACAAATAATTATACCACAAATGGAAATGCCATTTCTTTATATCCAACTATTCCCAAATGTTGATAAAAAAATTATACACAATTTAATCCAAAAACAATAATGATTTATGAATTATGAAAATCTGATTTTATTGAAATAAATTCATTTCAATTCTTTACCATAGAGTCAAAAGCTACATATATAGAAACACACTCACATAGGAGCCAAAACAAGGCCAAAGCCATGATGTTGCTTGAAATTCCATTCAAATATTAGTAAAACAACAATAGTTAGAGATTTTAGATTTTCTTCATGAAATTTAATATAGTGTATCTGAATATCATTCTTGATGGGTGAAATATTAACTTACTAAAAGCTTACTTTTGTTCTTTATCAAAAAGAAATAGCTTACCAAGCAAACCGAATGTGAAATGTAATTCATCCTTCATTGTTTCCAAAATCTAAAATTTCTTCCTCCTCTAAATACTAGTTTTAAGAATTTCTTCTTCCTCCAGAGCTAATGGAAATGAAGATATGAAGTAGTTAAAGTTATCATGGGGATACAATTCTAGGTTATACGAGCTTTTCATTTTATCATTGAAAACAAACTGAAAGACCCCCAAGGTTACTGTGTTAGGTAAGAATTTTGTCACTATCGCATTCCTTAACCCCTATTCAAATTTATTACGGTCCATTTTAAGGCTATTGCTTTCTTGTTAACAGTAGAAGCATACTAAAAAGAAAGAGTTTCTAAATCTTTTTAATTGAACAGGCAAGGTGAAATACTTGAACTACCATGTGTTCTAGAGATGTGACAAATTATGCAAAGGTTGGTGATTTGTTCCAATGGATTGATAACTCCATAAATCAAACAGGGGATCATTTGTTTTCTAATGAAACACAAGCCAAGAAAATTAAACATGGTACTTATTATTAATAATGTGATGACGGAGTAGCTGAGAACCTAAACACAGTCAAATTATTTCTTTTGTATAGCAACAATATCAAGCTTGGTTAATTGAAATCAATGGAAAATCAAATACCCTACCAAAAAAGAAGATTTTAATGTGAAGCTAAAGGATATAAATCGAAGGAAAACCAAACAAATATGAATGGATAGGAATACCTTGCAAAGTAAACCATTTCATCTTGCCAATGCATGCACAAAGATATTGTAGTTGGTTTGTTTGCTTTGAATATCAAACTGTCATTTGATAACGGTTTTAGTTTTGCCAATCACATTCCAACAACCAATGTCTTTCCATATGCCACTATTATTGCCACTATCAAAAAGGTTCTGTATAAATCACCCTTATTGGGCAAAACTTTCCAGCCAATTACATTTAAGAAAATTCATTTCTCAAATATGTTTTGTTATATAATTTGCATCTACACTTTAATAATATACAAATATTTGTTAAATACAAAACGAATTCAATTCTCATTGGTTAGAAACATAAGTATTAATAACTAATTAAAAAAATAATATATTAGATTATTAAAAATTAAAATATAATATTATAAAATTATTTTCTAATATATTAAATTATATATTAAATGGTATATATACAACATATATATATATTATAATATAATGCTTGATAATTTAATATATTCATATAATATTTCAAAAATAATTACATAGTATAATATACTAAAAATATATTAAATGTTATATATTATATAGTTTATATATCTTAATTTGTTATTATATTATTTTTCATATACTATATAATCATTTTGTAATTATATTTTAATAAGTAAATAAAATTTTAGAATGAATAATATTTTGTTTCACTTGAGTTAAAAAAAGATAGATTAAAAAGCAATTAATTTAGAGTCCGGAGAAAATAAATTTTAAATAGTTAGAAAAAATTCATATAGAAATTGTTAAAATATTTTGGATAAATTCATTCAAATGTAAAGATTAACTTCTTGGTGTAAAAATCCTTGAAAACCAAAAACTGCCATAAAAAATTCCTCAAAATCCCCCTTTTAAAAATTTTTTAGCCAAAAAAATGCCTTAAACACTGCGAAAAAATCCGCCCTTATCGCTCAAAATTTTTAAGCCAATAAAATTGGAGAAAAATAATTTTTGGAATTTAAAAAGTTAAAAATCATGCATTTAACTTTAAGAAAAATAAAATATAATGTATTAAAATTAAAATATAATGTGTCATAAAGGAAATAATGAATTTTGATTGGCTACAACCAAAACATTTAATCACTAATTCTAAATTCTAAATCTTAAATTATTTATAATAGAATTTTTTTATTTCTCTTTTAAATAATTACAAATTGTTCTAACTTTTTTTTTTATTAGATGCATTAAGTCAATTGTGAGTTTAAATAAATATTTGTTTTTCCTAAATATAGAATATCTATCTAGATGTATATCTCAGAATAAATTTTATGAAATTTAATACTAATAAATATTTATGTATATAAAAATTTGGAATTTGAAACTTAAAATCCAAAACATGTAACAATTTATTTTTCATAATATTTTTTACAAAATAAAAAAATAGATAAAAAAGAGATGCAATATACAGGGCATAACCTTCTATTAAATAGGTCACAAACTCTTATGAAGCTGGGACCTACAATGTTATGCCACTCTTTTGATATAATTTATTATTATAAATAGTTCAATACATCTAATATATAAATATAAAATCTAATACATGTATAAATACACATACACACATACATACATATATATACACATATATATGAACACACATATATACATATGTATAAATATGTGTATGTATGTATGTATATGACAAAAAAATTATATAGAATAAATTTTATGAAATCCTATATAGTATTTTTTTAATAAAAATAAAATAGGTATGCAACATGGAGGTCATGACCTACTATTAAATAGGTTGAATAGACTCTTATGTGATTGTGATGGCTGCAACCTTTTTTATATAAGATTTTTTTATGATATATATGTATTTATTTAATTGGTAATTTGGTGTCAAGAGGACAACTATACTTTCTATTAAATAAACTGTTTCATAGTGATTTTAGACCCATTTAATAGCAGATCACAAATTGCCTATTGCATACCTCTTTTTTTATCTATTTTCCTTTAATATTATATATATTAACTTTCAAATTTAAATCTCTAAGTTTATATATACATAATTATTCATTAGAATTAAATTTCATAAAATTTATTCTAACACATACGTACGTACATACATACATACATACATACAAAAAATTGACTTAATATATCTAATAACAATTTTACAATACAAAAAATAAAGTCCAAACAATTTATGCAAGCTACCGCTTGCTATTAAATAGGTCACAAACCCTTATGAGATAGTGATTTACAATGTTTTCATCCTTAACTTTCACCCTTTTGATATAAGAAAATTTAAGTGTGTGTGTGTGAGAAAGAGAGAGAAGAAATTTTATTTATATAGAATAAATTTTATGAAAGTTTGTGTGTGTGTGAAGAAATTTTATTTATATAGAATAAATTTTATGAAATTTTCTATAATAAAAAGTTAAATAAAAAAAGTGTGCAATATGGAGGTCATGACGTACTATTAAATAGGTTGCCTACAGCTATGAGTGACTACTACAACTTTTTTGATAATTATTTATTTATTTATTTATTTGATTTGTAAGTTGGTGTGAAGATGACAACTCCCTTTAATTTTGAATAAAGTATAATTTCCATCATCAATCAAAGGTGAAGTTTATACATTGACACCATATGTAACAAAAATATAAATAATAAGTATATAATGTATTGTAATATATATAATATGCAACAATATATAAGAATACATATATAAAATAGTTAGATAATTTATAAACATAATATAGTTTATTTGTGAGATATATTTATGTTTAATTAATTAGAGTTGATGAATGTAATGATTTAATATTTGATTTATTAACATGCATTATTTTTAATTTATGAATACGTAGAGACTTAATGTAGAAAACTCAATTTAAATTATATTGCAACATAAGATATTTTTTCTTAATATAAAAATAGATTTAAGGAATATCTCTACTATTTAATTTAGTTTTAATTACAAATTCATGAATAAATGAACTAAAAAAATTAAACAAATTTTAGGAGGTAGCGAAGAATGTGTAGGGTGATGATTCTGGTGTTGGTGGGTCTCATGTGGCTGGTAAGAGGAATTTGGTGGTCAATCTGTATGACTCTATGCAGATGTCGGTGTCTAAAGATAGGGGGAAGGCCAAGCTTTTTTCTGAGGGTATCCATGAGGAGGATACTCTGATTGGTTCACATCAGGCAGGGGTGTGTTTTGGGGGGCGATGGATTTTTCACAAGCTTTTGGACTGGTAAAAGAAGGGGTTGATATCTCATTTAATTTGCTTATGTGGCTTGTGTAAGAGGTGCAGGACCTCCACAACAAGCATGATACCATCACCCACTGCAATATTTCTACTCTTCACAGTCTCAATGAGGACTCAATCTTTGGGCTTACTAGATCTTTAAATTCAAGTGTTGGCTATGTGGTGGATGAGCTCACGATTTTGAAGAGTGACTATGGTTTGAGGTTGGCTCTGTTGGAAAGACATAATAGGTAGCTTTTAAAGGATTTGGACATGACTATAAACATTAGCAGAGAGAAGTTGGAGGCTTGGGCTGAAGGTATGATTTTCCTCAATCAAAAGGCGAAGGAATTGACCGAGAAAGGACTATTTGATAATCATGCGAATATGGAATGTGGGGAGAGTGTTGGGATGGATGTGCATACCACTGATTTGGAAGCTAGTCTGAGTGTGCATACCCAGAGCAAGACTAAGAAAGGTAAAAAGGACCATGCTCATGATGTTGAGGAAATCATGGAAATGCATGAAAGGATGGCATCTAAGGATCTAGATGCGGAAAAAATGCTTAAAGAACTACTTTACTGGTTGCTTGGTGTGTCTCTTTGTTTTTTGACTTGGTTGTTTTTGTCTACTGATGGTTTGTTGATGGTTTGTTAATCAATTTTTTTTTTGTTTCTTTTGGGTGGGCAGTCTATGGTCTCATCTTTATAGCCACTATCTCTTTTTGTACAGATTTTTAGGCACTCTTCAAAACTTGTTTATCGTTAATCAAAAACTAAAAAAATTAAACAAACAATAAAATGAAGTGATGAATAAAGGTAGTAAAATAGAATTTTGAAAACTGTTTAAAGTTTAAGATTTATTTTTCTACAATATTCTTTTTTTTACATTGAACAAATGATAAAAACAAATATGAATTGAAATCTCTTTATTATTTCTTTTTAATTAGATTTATTTACCAAAATCAATCAATTGGATGAGTTATTTGTTAGAGTAATAACTTTAAATTTTTAATTATTGTATTCTTTATTGTTTTCTTAATTTTATTTTATTATGTAATGTAATTAGTTTATGGAGTATTTCTTGCAACCTTATTTCAATATACAATTGATAATATTTTACTTTTATCTTATTTTGTTAGAGTAATCATGCATTAACTAATAATTAATTAATCTTTAATTGATTATTAGCCTAATTCATTTCATCCACTTAAGTTAAACTTATGAGTATTTTTTTTCTTTAACTGAAGTGAGCTATTATTAGATCATTTTGTCTCATCACATATGATGTTGGCACTTGTCATGATCTAATCCCTTTATAATTTAGGGTTTCTCCTATAAAAACACTCATCCTCATTATATTATCACAAGATCTCCATGAAGACTCTTAAGGTTTATTCTATAAGTTTTTTGTTGTTGATAATATAGAAAATCATTACTTGCAACTCTCTTTGCATGGAAGGTGTTTTTGTTTATTATTTTCAATCTTGTGTCTCATGTATTTTCACAATTCTAATATGGTATCAAAGCATGGATTCAACAAACCCCTTCTTGTTTTTTGAGTTTTTTTTCAACTAGGATTATAAAAGAAAATATGAAATCTTCATTTTTTCTTTTTTCTTTTATTAAAAAGAATCAACTACCCCAAGATCATATGGGTGACCAATTCCTAGCCCTTCGGGGATATTTATTTTTGCAATTTTAGCAAGATTGGGAAAATCATGATAACTTTTCACTCATTTATCAAAATTAGGTAAACAAGACATCGTCAAAAAGATGGTTTTGCATACTCTCCAGTGGTGTGGGTCCCATCACCGTATTTTTTTGTACATTTTATTGCCTCCCCAAGTTAGACGTGTTGTTTTCACTCCTGAGCTCACAAATTTTGACATGTTTCTCATTTTTTTCACAATTCCAATGGTGTTGGGATGGTCTTTCAAAGATCTGCATAGCCATCCATACAATTTTTCCATTTTTTTCTAGGTACATTTTATTCAGTTTTTGTGTTTTCATATTCTAGTAAATTACTTGGATGTTTTAGCTCCTAAAATTTTCCTATTTGTTCGGGATGACTTGTTTTTGTCTATTTTATATGTATTTCTAGCATTTTATCTTATTTGGGCATTTTGATTATCTTTTGTATATTCACTTTAAAGTGATGTAGAGGGTACTCCCCTCTTGCAAAACAACTATTTACTTACAATCCTCTCTACCAATCAACTTCAAAACAATACAAAAATTGCAACAAACAAATAACCAAAACACTCAATTTTATAAATTCCTCTTCATTACAAAATGACAAACAACAATTACACCTATGGAATTTCACTAGAATTTCACAAAGACATTATGTCCTCCCTCTACAATAGGATTGACATGCTACAACTCATATTACTTTACCATACAACTGCAAACTTTATTCTCCTTTGAGTAATGCCATTTTTCTACACTTTATTGGTTTTATGTGGCACAACAAAACTTTCAAATTTTCCAAATGCAACTCTCTTTTCTCACTCACCCAACTGCCTTGTCAGTTGTCTCCTTCTTTCTCTATACCGCAGCCCCTTTTACCCCTTGCTTGATTGCACACACAAACCTTCACCTTTTTGACTTGATCTTTGTTAACTCATAGCCATCTCTTTCTCTGTTGGCGTCCTCCCTAACCCAACACAACCTCTTCCTTGTAGATTCTTTTTTTTTTCAGACAACCCCTTCACTCTTCTAAATTCAGTGCCTACTATCTCCTGTGAGGCGTGTGTTCTTTCCCAAATCAATGTCTTTTTTTTATTACCATTCAGAAGTCTTAATCCCCCTTGTCGATTCAACTTTTCTTGCATATCGTATCTTTCTCTTTTGTCTTCTGCACGCCTTTTTCTATGGAATCCATGTGTATTTGCAAATGAAATTTTAATTCATCATGTCTATGTAGCCTTGTGGCTTTGAAATTTTAGTCTTCATTCAATGTGAAACCTCTAGAATTTTGTGACCCTCTCTATTTTAATTTTGGTTTGATTCAAAATAAAATCCTTCTCTTGGACTCGCGACCTCCTAGCTATGAAGGTGAAAAGACATTATTGAATTCAAGACTTTAATTCAGTCCATCAAAGTCAATGTGTTATTTTCCAATAACAAATTAGGTGGTTCATCTTTAGATTGAACATTATATGTCAAGTCGACATCTTCTCATCTACCAATGTATATGTTGGAGTGTTTCTAAAGATGTGACTAATCTAGTTGGTGCATACTCAGCAATCATTATGCAGATGTAACTACAACATTGATAAATTTGTAAACTTTGATGGATTTTACATCAACCAAGGTAGGGTTCCCATTAAGCAGTGTTGGTAAACTATTGGTATTTGCTTCCTTACATTGCATAAATGTCAAATAAGATTGTTGGAAATATAACATTCTAAAAAATTCCACCAAGCTCCAAAGCATCAAATTTAAGAGGTTTAGGCACAAATCAAAATTGAAAACAAACCAAACATTATTTTTTTGGTTGGTGCTAATTTCCTATCCGCCCGTGTTCTCCTACACCAAACACACTGGGTAGAAATATTGTGAGAATATGCTCACAATGGTGGAGTTAAGTGATAGAATCACTCTTTCAGGTTGACATCAACTTGCAACGAATTGCTTCATTGTCCAAGTGCTAGAAAACAATCCTTCTTCTGTCTCTTCCAGCATCGTGTCGAAACTCACACCACTTCTCTCCAACAACACCTCTTTCTACTTTTCCCCTGCGTGGAATCATGTCCATCAAATCTCAACCTCCTTCACCAAATGCTTTCCACACTTCTCTTCTCCTCTGTGGATTCAAACCCACCTCTAACCATCCACCTCCACCAAAAACAACCTACAATATCTTCAACCATCTCTACACACAACCACACATTAGTTGCAACATCTACTACATCTCCTGGTTTTCTATCCATCTCTTATTCTATCTTTTCATTTGAAAATACAATAACATCACAAAGTTGTTTTACCTCATCCGCATCTATAGTTGCGACATCGAACTCTACTGTGACATCTTCCACATTCTTGTCAGCTGCAATCTTTCTTTCATTTCAATTTGTTGTACCATCCAACTTCTATGTCCACTCCTCCTCAATCACCAACAATTGCGTGAACAAATCTGGTTCACCTTCACCATCTCCTGTGATCTCTTTTTTTTCACTTCAATATTTTCTTCTTCTCTCATCATGCCTTCCTCATGGCATGTCTCTATTGCAACTTCTTCATCGGTAGGGGCTGCTCTTTCTTCTTCCCCCTTCCATCTTAGGCTGCTATCTTCATTCTTCTTGCTCCTCTTTACCACTTTCTTCTCACTCTTTCCAACATTCTTTTTCGCATTTTCACAAACCATATTTTCCAATGCTTCACACAATTCATCCTCCACATCATCCCAATACTACTCCCAAAACAGTATTTGTATGGGTCTCCTCATGACCCAGCCCATCTTTTCCTTTTGCAATCTTCCACAACTCACATTCTCTACTTCTCCACGGTTTGTCCCTACAACAAACTCTCACCACTATCCTCTACCCAACAGGATTCTAGAAGATTCACCCTCACGATCTATTATATCCACTTCCTCTCAATGGAAGAGATTTGCACACCTTCTACCCAGCCTCATCTCTGTTGGAGGACAATCAACATGATTCCTATGGAACCAATGGCCTCTCGAGGCTTATTCACTCTTCACAAACTCTTCACCCACAATCCTGGTGGATACTTTCCATGCTTAGGATAACTTGGCTCTAATACCAATTTATGCAAAGGGTACTCCCCTCTTGCAAAACAAATATTTACTCACAATCCTACCTACCAATCAACTTCAAAACAATACAAAAATTACAACAAACAAATAACCAAACACTCAATTTTATAAATTCCTCTTCATTACAAAATGAAAAACAACAATTACACCTATGGAATCTCACTAGACTTTCTCAAAGACATTATATCCTCCCTCTACAACATGATTAACATGCTACAACTTGTATTTCTTTACCATACAGCTACAAACTTTATTCTCCTCTGAGTAATGCCATCTTTCTGTACACTTTATTGGTTTTATGTGGCACAACAAAACTTCTAAATTTTCCAAACACAACGCTCTTTTCTCACACCTGATTGCCTTGTGAGTCACCTCCTTCTTGCTCTATACCGCAACCCCTTTTACCCCTTGCTTGATTGCACACACAAACCTTCACCTGTTTGACTTGATCTCTGTTAACTCACCGCCATCTCTTTCTCTATTGGCGTCCTCCCTAACCCAATGCAGCCTCTTCCTTGCATATTATTTTTTTCTAGACAACCCCTTCACTCTTCTAAATTTAGCACCTACTATCTCTTGTGAGGTGTGTGTTCTTTCCCAAATCAATGTCTATTTTTTAATACCATTCAGAAGTCTTAATCCCCCCCCGTTGATTCAACTTTTCTTGCATATCGTATCTTTCTCTTTTGTCTTCTACGTGTCTTTTTCTATCCTACCTGTGTATTTGTAAATGAAATTTTAATTCATCATGTCTGTACGGCCTTATGGCTTTGAAATTTCTAGTCTTCATTCAATGCGCGGCCTCTAGAATTTTATGACCCTCTCTATTTTAATTTTGGTTTGATTCAAAATAAAATTCCTTCTCTTGGACCTATGACCTCCTAGTTGTGAAGGTGAAAAGACATTATTGAATTCAAGACTTTAATTTAGTCCATCGAAGTCAGTGTGTTATTTGCCAATAACAAATCAAGCGGTTCATCTTTAGATTAAACATTATATGTCAAGTCGACATCTTCACATCTACCAATGTATATGTTGGAGTGTTTCTAAAGTTATGACTAATCCAGTTGGTGCATACTCCACAATCATTATGTAGATGTAACTACAACATTGATAAATTTGTAAACTTTGATGGCTTTTAAATCAACCAAGGCATGGTTCCCATTAAGTAGTGTTGATAAACTATTGGTATTTGCTTCCTTACTTCGCATAAATGTCAAACAAGATTGTTGGAAATAAAACATTTGAAAAAATTCCACCAAGCTCCAAAGCATCAAATTTAAGAAGATTAGGCACAAATCAAAATTGAAAACAAACCAAACATTATTTTTTTGGTTGGTACCGATTTCCTATCTGCCCGCATGCTCCTGCACCACTAAGATAAAGTGTCAGTCTAGTGTATAATTTTGGAGGATTTCCACACATTTTTTTGTTCCTTTTGTAATTGCACTATGTTATAAAGTGTCATGGGTGGGTTGTGAGTGCCTTTTTTTTCCATCATACCTTTGTTAAGTGATTGTTTCTTCCATGACATCATCAAATCCCATTGATTCTTGCCTCATGCATGAGTGCCCTGGTTTGCACACCCTTTTTTATTTGTAGGTACTTTCATGCATACATTCATATATTATTGGTTCTCCTTCATGCACTTCTTGGTGACACATAGTTTTAGTGGACCTATCTTGGCTCTCCCTTTTTGCATTATGGGGGTTTCTACTATTAGTGCTAATTCTTCCTTGGTTTCATATTTGGAGTGATCTATGTATCTAGTTCTTGTTCCTATATAATAGGTAGATGCAATGATTGGTTACCCATGCATTTCAGTGAGATGAAGCATTTACCATATGGACACTCTTGTATTCCTATTTCTAGAGGCAACCTTCTATTTACACTTAATCAATGTTCTTAAAAATATTGGTGCCTATGCCATTTGTATCTTCAAGTTCTAGATGTTTTTCTTAGTTTTCCATTTGACTCGAGTAGTGTATTTGGGGGAACTCGTGCAAATTATTATATTCTTAATCATGATCATCACCTGTTTTAGAGGAGGTTCTTCATTTAATTACTATAGTAACCATCATTTGAAAACACTCTACAAATTATTTGTGCTTCTGTCATGTTCTTCATGTTTTTATTCTTTTTGGGACATTGTTTTGGAGGTTTTTTAGTCCATTTTCCTTTCTCTCTTTTGGAGAGGACTTTTTTCCATGAGTTTTTCTCCTTTTTTCTCTAGTTATGAGATATTAGATTGCATGTAAATGGGTACCTCATTAGGACTTGTTTGGTGGGACCCATCATGCGTTCTTTTTTTTATCTATTGGAATGTTAGGGTTTTTAGCTACTCCCTAAGTTAATATTAAGGGGGGGTTGTTAGATTAATCATGAATTAGCTAATAATTAATTAATCTTTAATAGATTATTAGCCTAATTCATTTCATGCACTTAAGCTAAAATTAGGAGTACTTTTTTTGTTAACTGAAGTGAGCTATTATTGGATCATTTTATTTGATCACATACGATGTTGACACTTTTCATGATCTAATCCCTTTATCATTTAAGGTTGCTCCTATAAAACACTCACCCTCATTGTATTATCACAAGATCTCCATGAAGACTCTTAAGGTTTATTCTATAAGTTTTTTTCTTGTTGATGATATAAAATAATTATTTACAACACTCTTTATGTGGAAGGTGTTTTTTCTCATTGTTTGAACTTTCGTCTTGTGTTTATTCATAATACTAACATATTCTATGTAATTTAATTTGTTAAAATTATTAAAAAAATATTATTTTTTTGAGCGGGGGAAGAAAGTTATATTAAATTAAAGGCACATGTACATACAAGAGCACCAAAAATACTTTCATACAACCATCACCATCACAATAAGCTTCAAGATGATGATCCACCAGGGCCTTTTATAGAATCAACTAAAGAATGGCATATAATCGTTACAAAGATGAACACCATATCTAATCCACAAACCTTTCTAACTAGATTTGATTGCCTTTATCCTCACAAAGAGTTTATAGAAGCACCTGAGATTTATCATTACCCGAATCTTCCCAATCTTCAACCTGCTAGCCAAGCCCCCTTTAGAGGCCCATTTGGAAAAGCAATAGACAACCTCATCCACTCTCTAGGAATATGGAAAAAAAGCAATCTTCAAATTTCTTAGACATAAAAATAATTTGCTTAACCACCATGGCCATTTTTCAAGAATAATTTTGGAAATTCTTGTTACTTAGAAGGGAAGCCAACACCATAGAATTAGCCTCACAGACAACCTGCCTCCACCTTGTTGAACACCCAAAATACTAAGGGGGGGGGGTGGAGGTGAATCAGTATTCTATTAAACAATTCAGCTATAAACCATCCAAACATTAAAGCACATTTAACTGCAATTGTAAGTAAAGACATGAAAGAGATCATAACACCACATAACACATAAACACTAGGATTTTTATGTGGAAAAACCAAAATGGGAAAAACCACAGTGAGGATTAGCTCACAATATATTATAACTAGTTATAAGATATTATAGGGGAACACTATCCTTGAAAGGCTCACAACCTGAAATGATTACAAAATGGAGTGTGGCTCACTACCAAAAATTGAAATGATGGAATACACCTTTCATGTTATGAATTTAGTTCCAATTAAGCTCTTAAATACAAAATATTGCATTGATTTGCAGTTTCATAACATACACTACAATTCTACCTTGATATCGAACTTATACAAGCTTGAATAATATCACACACTATCACATATCTCTTCTTATCACATTTTGCATCTTCAATACAAAAAAATTTCATATATATATGCTATTACATATTTACACATCAATTAAGTTGGCCTAATTAGATGTACACATGCTTAATTCAAAAATAGCTTGTCAACTCAAAACTTGAAACAAAGTTCCTTTTGCGCTCCAACCAAAATGTGCAAGGCATGATTTAGGCTGGGACATACCTAAAAAGGATCTCTTTGTCATCCACACAACATATTAATCTTTATACCACTTATTCATGTTGGCTAGAAGAAGACTTGATCACAAAAATATAACAAACTAACTAAGTATCTTTCAACCCATTCAACCAAAATTGTTGAAAACTTGTTCATAGATGCATATAAAGTCCTAAATAACATACTAAAACCACATAGGTCGATCTTCTAATATAAGCAATTCCAGACCAAATTACCAGATCATAGTAACATAAACATTGTTTATTGGATAGAAAAAATGTCACCAAACAATGTTGGCATCAATGACAACACACCAGAGTGTTTCTTCTTCATTCTTCCAACACACCCTTTAGCCTAGGCCATTTCACAAGCCAAAATAATAGCCCAAGACTCCATTTGATTATTAGAGTGGAAGCCCATATACTTAGAGAAGAGAAATTGAGCATAACCTATATTATCACAACCAATTCCAACCATGCCTGAATTGCCTCTAGAAAACCCATCTATTTTAACTTTAAGAATGTCTCTAGGAGGTAGAGACCTCTTATCCATTTGGTTCACCTTTTGAGATTTGCTACTCCTAGAACCACCTATAGATTGAGGAGATTGAAGGCAAATTTCTAAAAAAAATGGTAATATGATTATCCGAGGAAGTGAGAGGTCCCTCTTCAAAAAACTTGGCCTCTATGGTCTCTTTAAGCCTACATTTAATTTTGGGCCAAACTTAATAAATAAAACTTATTGTATCCTGGAATATATGACAATTTCTTTCTAACCAAATCTACCACATAATAAAAGATGACCCAATGTCCCAAATAGTCAACAAAATAGAAGTTGAAGCAGGACCCTAACCCAATCTATTATAAAAATCATTCAAAATGGAGACAAGAAATCTTGCTTCAAATTTTCCACAAAATTCTCCATAATTCCCTTGAGAAGGGACATTGAGAAAATAGGTGGTTTGTAGTTTCTTCATTAGAAATGCACAAAAAGAAAAAGGATTACCTTTGGAACCCTCTTTTGAAGATATTCTCCTAGTTCAAACGCCTATTATGACTCAACAACCACATAAAGAAGTTACATTTGGGAAAACCAAAATTTCTCTAGATTCTTGTCCACCTAAGACACCCCATATAACCATTCCTATGCATATCCAAAGATTATAGCCAAGAGCAACTATGTACTCTCCTTTGGGATTTTGATCCCAAGCTAGAGTATCTGACTCCTCCAAAGAGCTACAATTCTAGTAGCCATGATAGAAGCCATAAATTCTCTATACTCTAAATACTCTCCTTCAAGCCATCTTCTTGGGTCCTTCCAAATTTGAAAAAAGGAACTTCACAAAAGAGGGTGAATCATGAAGTCAGTCACTTTGGACCAACCTACATCTAGAAAAATATTACGTAAAGGTTAAAGGTGGGGGGAAGAGGAGGATATGGGTGGATTATTGTCCCAAGATTCATCCCAAAATAAGACACTATTTCCCTTATTAATTATCCAAAATAAACATTTCTTAATAAGAGAAGCTCCTTTTTTATATTTTCCCAAATCATAGAACCTTTACCCTTTAGATCCATATAATGAATATCATCATCCATCACCCCCAAATATTTAAAGTTTAGAATCCTAGACTAGGATTGAGAAGGATGTTTACACCATCTCCAAAAAAAATTGGTTGCCAAGGCTTGACAATTGAGTTTATATTGAGAAAGACCAAAGCCCCCAACATTTTTTAGGTCTACAAATTTGGTTCCAACTCACAAAACACCATTTGTGATATTCAAGATTACCTGTACACAAAAATATCCTAGATAAAGCATCAAACTCCTTGAGAAAATTTTTGGGAGCAGCTAACAATGGGAATCTATAAATAGGCTAAGCCTGCAGAATAGATTTGAGAAGGATCACTCTCCTAGAAAAAGATAGCCACATAAAGGTCCAATGGATAACCTTCATGTGAAATTTATCAAGAACCTTCTTCTAGTGCTCCCTACTAAGGTTACTAGATGAGATAGGAATCCCTAGATACTTAATGCAAAGGCTACCAATCCTAAAGTGGACAATATTGGTAATTATATGCTAGATACCTTAGGAGTATTAAAATGAAATACTAAACTTTATGTCATTAATCTATTGACCTGTAACCAATAGATAAATGTCTAAGGCCCTCCTAAAATTGATTGCCTCCTCAATATTTTATTTCCCTAGTAAGACAATATCATCTATAAATTGCAAATGAGTATGTGATTCCAAATGATGAGCCCATGACCAACCATGGATAGATCTACTCTTGTTATGCAGTCTCAACAACCTGCCCAAACCCTCTTCCATTAATATGAAACAAGGGGATAGAGGATCCCTTTATTGCAATCCTTTGGAGGTAGAAAAAAGAGAGGAAGGGATGCCACTTATGAGAATAGAAAAGGAGGCTAAAGAAAAATAATGCATGACCCATTCTATCCAATTATAGCTAAAACCAAAAGAAGATATGATCTTGTGTGGGAATGAGCACTTGACTCTATCATAAGCCTCAAGCATATCAAGCTTTATAAACATATACTTCTCTTTAGAACATGCCATAGAGTGGATCACTTTAGTAGCCATAAAAATCCCATCCAAAATTTGATGACCTTTCACAAAGCCACCTTGCTTAGGAAAAATGAGGTCCACCAAACATTTCTTAAGCCTTTTTGTAATAATTTTGGTGATTATCTTGTAGGTAACATTATTGAGAGAGATAGGGTAGAAAAAATCCAAAGAAGAAGCTTCTTCCTTCTTAGGAATAAGAGCAATAAAAGTAGTTAATGGATTTCAAAATTTATTTGTTTTCCTAAGATTCTCTAACCACCTCCAAAAGGTCATTCTTCAAAATTTCCCAAAAGACTTGAAATAAATCTATAGGAAACCATGAGGTCTAGGAGCCTTACCTTTTACATATGAAAGACAATTTTTCCCAACTCAACCATAGAGATAAGTATCATAAAAGTACAATTCATGTCTTCAGTCACCAAAGAGGGGATGCAATTAAGCACTAGTCTCACAACTTATTCATCTTGAGTAACCTTCTTCTTGAGTATCAAGCTCCATATTAATAGTCACCTTTAAAAAAAAAAAAAGCTACACCCCTAGACCTAGAAGAAGGAAACACCCTAAGGAAGCTTAAAAAATAAACACAAAACCTAGGTTTGGAGAAAAAAAATTATAAAGCACATTTGAAGGGAGCAACAGAGAGGAAAAAGCAATGACGGGCAGCCCATACCCCAAACATCTACATGCACCCACTAGACTCACAAAGGCGAGCTCACAAGGTTGCCGCCCTTCACACGTGCTCCATCGCTTGCGCCATTGCCAAGCCTCGTAGATGGGAAATTCCTTCTATTAAACAATATTGTTGTAATCTTGCTTTAATTCAATTATTTGTTAATTACTATTAATGATAGCATATAATAGCTTTTACTTTTTTTTTTGAAATTTTATAAATAGTTTTACATATTTTAGAATATTTCATTTTAAATTTTATTTAAACATTTAAATAATATATAAAAACTAAAACCTTACAACAATTAGTATCAAATGGTACCATGGATTAATAAGATATATATTGTTAATTTAAATTTGAGTGTGTGAAAAAGATATTTGAGATAAATAAACTAACAAAATTAAAACTAAGTAAAGGAATAAAAAAAGTTTAAGACTAAAAAACTATCATATAGTTTCAATTTTTTTATTCTATTAAGATTTAAAATATAATAGTAAGCAATAGTAAACAAATATTAGTTTAAGCGACTAAATAATTATGAACTAAATGCTTCTCTTAGTGGGTAGTAGTAAAAAAGAAATTATGTACAAAAAATAACCTTAAAAAGGGTTGTGTATTCAAACTTAATAGTTCACATCAAACTGGAAAAAAATAGAATTATATATGTATTACAACATAATCTCATGAATACATATATGTAGTAGTCTAGATAAATGAAAGAGGTTCACTGATACACAAGTTATTAGAAATAGAGTTGGTAATTTTTTAAAAATTGAATATATTAAATTGTACTAAACATTTAATTAATTTAATCACTCAATTGTATTACTTAGATAAACCACTTGAATTAAATCTAAAGATGAAAATAAATCCATTGTATACTTGAAGAATCTAATGAATTGATTATTTGATTCCTATATGATATAGGCAAAATTTCAAGGTAAGACTTAAATAGTTTTATTATTTATAAGATTCAATGATGGTAATTTTATTGAATTTTCATTAATAAAGTGTAGTCTTTAGTGAGTGGCTTAGGACCTGTTTGGCCTTGATGAGTTGAAGTCTCTGGCAAGATCAATGTACTTATAGATCATAAGGATAAATACTTATTCTATTTGAATAAAATTTTATCCCAAATGGATAGAAGAATATATGTCTCATATGGATGTGTTGTAGGAGTATTTGGGTCCACAAGCCATCCTACATCAACCAAACAAAGATTCCTTTTTTTTTGTTATTTTGTTTTGGCTTGCTATAGTTGAAGAATCAAAATTTGAAGAATCCCCAATGTGCTCATGGAAAATTAAAGACACAACCTTGAATAAAGAATTGGACACATTGTGGAGTTTTGGATTTTTAGCCTACATTTGTCTTTGTGGAACTTTCAGCCTTGTTCGAACCTCCCTCTCATTCCAAAAACTCCTATCACCCAAGGTCCTACAATCCTTCCACGAGTGAAACTTTCAAACTCATTTGAATTCCTACCAAACCCATGATAATCCCTTTTGTACTTCGTTCTTCCACCATTCACAAAATTTGCTTTCCTTGCTATTTGTGGATTTTCTAGCCCATCCAAATCTACAAAAAAATTTATGTGCATATGGATACATCCTGATACCTTCCTTCTTCCTACAATGTTCCCTCTTGTGGAACTTCTCACATCCACCAATCCCAATGTCACTTATTTTCCCACAATCTGCATGCACCTCACTTTTTCACAATCTGCACACTCATTTTTTTTTATTTCCTCTTACTGCTTTAATTCTTGCAAAATTTAGTTGACCCTGATTTCCCCATAAGGACTAATCTATGTAATTTTACCTTGCATTTGTACTTGTTCAATATCCCCTCATTTATTTACATCCCTTTGATCCTCAAATCCCTACATCCCAATGGTGCTTGATTCCCCACATAACATGCACTACAAAACTTTCAACACCAAGTGGATATTGTTCACTTATCCCTTGGTTTTTTGCAATGTCCTTCTACCCCTCAAAACTTTGAAAATTTATTCTTGAACTCATTTTCTGTGATGTTTGGATGTAGAATTTTCTTGAGGAGCTTACCTCAGTATTATGACATGTCTTGATGGCCCACATTTCCTTGCAATATCTCAATGAATGTGATTTATTTGCATGAGTGCTTTGGTGGATGCCCCTTAGATTTTCACAAATGTTAGAAAATGATGTTGAACGTGTTAGGAACAAATTTGTTGACTATCAAACATTTCCCTGAGGCCAATAGGGATATGAAAATGTGTTCCATAATGCCAGGATATTGTATGGTTGACATATCTCCATATCTAGTGCTATAAGTATGGTTTTGACTCATTTTTGTGAGACTAAAACTTTAAATTTTTTGAGGGAGGCCACGTTGTAAGGCTTGAGAGACAAGGCTAGTGAAGGCATTGAAAATGATTGTATCCTTACACATGAATAAAATTTATTGAGCTTTGTGATGATTGTGTTCTTTGCTTAACTATGTATGTTTTTTCTAGATGATTAGGCAATCTGGTAAGACCCCCTAGTCTTGTCTTGCATTATTTGGTATCATAATTGGCATTGCTTAGAGGGAGGTTAGTTGAATGTTTTTTAGAGTTGTTTTTCTAACTAAAGAATATGTGTAAGAGATTTTGACAAATAAGATTTTGACATATGGGTAGAAGGTGCGAGAATTCATCCACTGAGAGAAGGTGGGTAGAGGAAGTGTTAAGAGGTGCATCTTCCAGAACCTCTATTGGGTAGAGGATAGGTGTATAATTGAAGGTTTTATTGTAGGCATGTGAGAGATTTGTAATTATGAAAGGGGAGTATGTGAATCCCTTGAGAGTTGGAAGAGCATTGTAGAAGTGTGAATATTTTATTGCATATCAAGTCTTATAATTACAAAGGGTTTGATACCCTAGAAGTGGAAAATATTGTTGCAAGTGAAACTTGTGATTGTAGAGGGACATGTGAGTCTCTAGAGACATTAAAGAAGCGAAGAATATTTCTTCAAGAAAGAGGACAAGACGGGTCGTAAGAAGACCTATAAGAATCTTATTCATATAAGAACAACAAGAAAGAATATATGAAAAAAAAAAATTAAATAGTTAGAAGGAATCTAGATAAGAATGGATGCATTATGAATTACTCCAAATAGAGGAAATTTTGTAGTTATAATAAAACATGATAAAGGGTTAAAATAAAATAACTTTGGAAGGTATGATGATAAAAGGAATGAAGGAAAGATATATTGCTATCTTGAAGAGGGAGAATAATTAGATATTTATCATGAAATAGAGAGATTTGAAAAGAATAAAAAGTTGTCATAGGAGTAGAAAAATGAAGAAAACGAGGTCGAGAAAGAAAGAGTTAAGAAGATGAACTTGGAGAGTCATGTTTGATGAAGTATAATTCTTGTTGAGAGAGGAGATAAGAATAACAGAAATATTTTTTGAAGGAGAAGAAATGTTGGATGAGCATGAGGAAGTGAGAGAGCATATGCAGATGGGAGAAGATGAATTCCATGGTGATGCTAACATTTCTTTATGTGCAGAAGGAAAGGAAAAGAGGAGAAATGATAGAAGAGAAAAGAGATGGGTAAATTTGAAACCCATGTTTTAGCTAATGATGATTTGGTTGCATTAAATGAAATTGAAGGAGATATTGCCATGTTGGAGGATGAAAAAAGAAAGAAAGAAAGGTTAGATGAAATATAATTTTTTAAGGTATACAAATAGAGGATGAAGAGATTGAAAGAGTAGAAGAATATTTTGCAATATCAGATAAGGGAATAGTAAAGGAAGAGGTAATGGTTAATCCTTTCCTTTTTATTGATATCAATATCAAGTTGCATGAAGATTAAGTGGTAAGAATAGAAGAAGGTGAAGATGTAGAAGAATATTAATAAGGAGAGATGAGTAGAAGGGAGAAGAAATGGACATTTGATCTGCATAGTATATATTTTTACTTAGATTCCATAGAATATCACATAGATGAAATAGAGAGAAGCAACTTTATGGTGGAAGAAACTAGAACATAGTGGGTCAAATATTCCCACAAGAGGAAGAAGAGGATTTAATAATGATGAAAAGGTGAAGAATATTGAGTGGAGAAGCACTTGGAAAAGGATAGATTAGGGTAGGTTGATTCCCATAAAAGAGGAAGATAAAGGAGGAACTTGTTGGAGGTGGTTGTAAATTGGTGGGTCCAATCCGACAAGAGAACAAGATGAAATAAGAATTGGGTGGAGGTGGACGATCTATGGTGGGATGAAACCCACAAAAGTAAAGAGAAGATGGAAAGAGTTTTGGAAGAGGAGGTTTATCTATGGTGGACATGGGTCCACCAAATGAAACAAAATTGAGGAGAATAGTTGGAAAAGAAAGACGAGAGTTGTTCTAGCCAAATACTAGAATAGGAGGAGAAAATGAAAGCTTCAAAGGTACCCAACATAGAATTAGAGTATGTTGCATGTTGTGTTCAACTTGGAAGGGTAGTCCTACTACTCAACTATATTTGTGGTCTATACTAAAAAATGTCTTACCTAGTGTATCTGATGGAGGGGCATCTAAGTCAAAACGTCATCCTACATCAACCAAAAAGATATTACTTATTTTCTATTATTTTATTTTGGCTTGCAAGAGTTTAAGACTCAAATTTCAAAGAATCCCCATGTGCTCATGGAAAATTGAAGACACCACCTTGAAGAGGAGCCAAATGGGTATTCACATCTCAAATTTGGAGAAAATTGGATAAAGAATTGGACATATTGTGGATTTGTAAATTTTCAACCTACAATTGAACTTAGTGGAACTTGTGGTCCTATCCATACCTCCCTCTTATTCCCATAATTCATTCTATCACTCAAGTTATTGCAAGCCTCCCATGTGCAAAAATTTCAAACTCATATGAATTCCTACCCAATCCCTACTAAGTCCTTTTAGACTCTTTTCTTCCACCATCCACAAAATTTCTTTCCTTGTTTTTTGTGGATTATCCAACCCCATCTAGATCTACAAAACTTTAATGTGTATTCAAATATATCCAAATACCTTCCTTTTTTCTACATTTGTACCTCTTGCAGAAATTCTCCTTGCATCCAAACCAATCTTGATGTGATTCATTTTCCTACAATCTACATGTGCCTTGTTTTTTCCATAATTCCTCTTACTACTCAAATTCCCGCAAAAGGTTGATTAACCTTGATTTCCCCACAAATATTTCATTATAAAAAATTTCCTTGCATCTAGACTTATTTGGTTTCCCCTCATTTCTTTGCATCCCTTTGACCCTTAAATCCCCACATCCCAATGGTGCTTGATTTCCCATAGAACCTTTATTGTGGAACTTTCATCGATAAGTGGATATTGTCTACTTATCCCTAAGTTTTTCATAATGTCCTTTTACCCATTGAATCTCCACAATTTCTTCTCAAACTCATTTTTCATGATATTTGTTTGTGGAATTTCCCTACAAAACTTCCCTTAGTATCAGGACACATCTTGATAGCCCACATTTCCCTACAATGTATTGATGAATGTGATTTCTCTACATGAGTATTTTGGTGGATTCCCCTTATATTTTTGCAACTATTAAAAAAGGACACTAAATGTGTTGGGAACAATGCAGATGTTTCCTTGAGGCCAGTAAGGATCTAAAAATGTGTCCTAGCATGCCAGGATATGGTATGGTTGACCTCTCTCCATCTCAAGTGCTATGAGTATGGGTTTTTACTCATTTTTGTGAGAGTGGAATTGAACTTTCTAAAGGGAGGCCAAGTTGTAAGTCTTGAGAAACAAGTCTTGTGAAGGCATTATAAATGAATATATCCCTACACATAAATAAAATTTATTGAGTTTTGTGATGAATGTGTTATTTGATGAACTATGTATGTTTTGGTTGTATGAATGAGAAATGGAAAGACCCAAGTTGTTCATGAACTACATCAGGATGGATGTCTATCCTAGATAGGTAAATCATTTTCTTATACAAATGGATGTCTACCTAGTATGACTTCAAATATATAGACGAGTGATCACACAATATCTTTAGATTAAATTTTTGATAAATAATTTTTTAGTAAAAAATAGGGTACAACTTGAAATTTTTTATATGTGGTATCGAAGCGAGGTTTGAAATCCAAGCCTTGAATATAAAATAATTTACATAAACTAAAAATAATTATGAATTTAGAATTGTTGGTTATAAATTATAACCTAATATTAATTAGAAAACTATGATTTTCGGAAACATAAAATGGCAAGAACAAGAACTATTAGAGTTGGCTATGGAGATACCCAAGATCTAGAGGCCAAATGGAAAGCACAAAGAGATCAATATGAAATGCTCAAGATTGCAATGGAATTGATTATTCAAGTCAATAGATTTACATATGAGACCACTTGGTTATATATCCAAGGTAAGACTTAAGATGCCATAATATTGTGACAAGTGTCTTAATCTTATGACATGAGACAACTTATCATAACTACCTAGGAAAAGATAAAATCTAGACATGACAACTAAGTCTTCTAGAAAGAATATTAGGACCTAAGTAAACTTAACATGTGAATATGTCCCCTAAGTCCCTAGTAAGTGAATTAACTAGGTTCAAGGCATTTATTCACACCAACACCCCCTTAAGTGTAACTTAGGGAGTAGATTATTATACAAATGATGCAAAGATGCAAGAATGGGTCCTGACTATGAGGCCATGTTAGGTACCCATGTACAAATGTGAATGTTATCTCTCATAGATAGAGAAAAGGAGAAAACCTAGTGGGACAAAACTCCCCCCAAAAGAGAGATGTAATACAATATGCTCTCAATGATGCATGAGAAGGACAAAACCCCATATGAGGAAAAAGGCCCCACATAAAAGAGAAGAAGAAGAAAGACCATGCAGCCCCCTCTCAATGGAGAGTCCCTTGCAATGGTAGAAGTTTGACATTGAATGTTGAAGATGGTCCAATCTCGTCAAACAACATTCCTCCCCTTAGGAAGAAACAAAACCAAGAATGCATGTAGGATTTCTCCCCATTCCTGAAAGGAAGATGTGGGAAGAAGAATGATATGTGATGTCTCTGAAGAATGCTCAAGTGTCTCCATGTTGATGTTGAAATTTGACACACTCCAAATAGGTGTTCTAGCCCACACTACAAAAGATTTCAATCTAGAATCTCCTAAAGATTAATGTAGAACACACTCCAAAGAAAAAGATGTCTCCTCTAAAGACAAAGAAGCCTCCTCCAAATGTTGTCCAAAATTATCCACACTCACGTCAAACTATGAAGAATGATCATGTAGAGAATGAAGAAGAAGGCTAGAGTATTCCCTCACAACAACTAAAGAAGAATCATATTCATCAAAGAGAAGATGTATGCAATCAATGGTGTCTCCCAAATATAAAATATGAGACTCAATAAAAAACCCACCGATGTTTGTCAAGTATGCATACAAAATAGATGTAGCTGGAAGGAAATGTAGATCCTGCTACACTAAATCATAAGAAGCCATATTTGTAGCAACACAAGCATCATCAAATGTAAGAGTAGATGGAGGAGATGAAATGTAAGGCTCAAGAACAAGATTCGATGTGAGAAATCCCAAGTTTAAGAAGCAAAATGTCTCCTTTGAATCATGGTTCACACAAGAAGTGTGATCAACAGTCGAAGGAACAATGCCACCATCATAAGAAAAATCTACAAAGGTATACAACTGATATGAATGATAAACCATCCCAGTAGCAATAATTTCTCTACTCTTCAAGTCTCCAATAACCAAATTAGGAGTGAATTCCATAGTCATCCCATCTCCACCATGGGTAGTTTGATAGATGGAAAGAAAATTGTTTAACAAATGAGGTACACACAAAACATCATTGAAAGTGCTCTCCCTAATATCAATAGATCCCTTCCCAATTATACTCATGTATGTATTTTTTCCATCAGAATAGGAGACATAACACAAGGCTCAAAAGAAGAGAATATAGATTGTGAAGATGCCATATGATGAGATGCTCCTGAATCTAGAAGCCATCTCCCTAATCCATGAATTGAAAAAGCACAAAGAGCTTGTCCTTTATTTCCTAATGTAGAAGTCAAACTAGCATGACCTTTGTCCTTTTTAGACTATTTTGAAGGAGAAGTTGACCTAGACATTCTAGAAGGAAAATCAATCTAATTTTTTTTTATCTAAATGAGGATTATTCTTTGATTTCTTTTGTTTCTTATCTAATTCTTTCACTTGACTAGCCAAGAATGACTGAGATTTAGATGTATTGATGAGACCAATCAATATAAGCTTTTATTGCTCATGTATTAATATCTTTGAAAATGATGAAAATGAAGGTGTAGTATATGTAGACCCCATAGTCAATCTATGAGTATGAAAGCTAGAAACAAAAGAAGCATAATCAAGACCAAGTTTATTCAATATATTGTAGACCAATTAAATGTCCTTATCAATTCCACATGCTTTACATTTCTCTCTTAGATCATTAACCTTAGTGATGTAGTTCTAGATGTTGTCAAAGTTCTTAGGATCAAGGCTCATCAATTCATTATCAATTAAATGATAGCCTCTTACTTTATCTGTAGTACCATATAATGTTTTCAATTTCTTCCAAGCTTCATGAAAATTATTACATGATTCAATTTGAAAGAATAGATCTTGATAAACTAGTTCATGAAGATATCCAAGAGTTTTGGTGTTTTCAATCATCCATTTTATATTTTTATCTACATCTATAGGTTTAGGTATCTTATTTTCAACATATAGAGAGTGACCTTTAGTAATTAGAATACTCCATGCATTTTGATGCCATGTTGAATAATTATATGATGTGAGCAAAGGAACCTTAGAATGATCCATGAAAAAGAAGAGCACAAACAAACAGATCAAAGAAATGCACCAAGTGACTCCCCCCCCCAAATCACTCAATCAAGAATCCCCCTGGCAATATATGATTTGGAACTTTATATTTAGTGCATTTATAGTTGCTAGATGCCAAAAAAATCAAAATAGGCTTGATCTTAGCGCTTACAGATGTCAAACTAGCCACAAACTCAAAGTGAAATTTTTACATAAAATGAGATCAATTTGATCAAAGAAATGCACCAAGTGACTCCCCCCCCCCAAATCACTCAATCAAGAATCCCCCTGGCAATATATGATTTGGAACTTTATATCTAGTGCATTTATAGTTGCTAGATGCCAAAAACATCAAAATAGGCTTGATCTTAGTGCTTACAGATGTCAAACTAGCCACAAACTCAAAGTGAATTTTTTACATAAAATGAGATCAATTTGATCATACCACTACAAAATATACAAAAAGTTATGCACTTTCAAAAAAAAATTTACCCAAAAAATGTTATTGTAGGAGCAAGAACAGAGCCTCGAAAGTTCCCAAAATGAGAACGATGCGGCAACAACTGTGACAATCTATAATTTATGGAAAAACTATGCATCAAAATCAAAAATCATCTACACCACTATGAAGAGCATGAAATTATACACCAAATAAAAGAAATTTCTCTTAAAAGAGAAGGTCGGACGACTGAGTTATGTCAATTTAAAAATTTCCTCTCAAAAGAAAAACTTCATTGGAGAGGGGGTATAAATTTTCAAAACAACTAACGTCAACAAAACACTATGCTAAATTTGATAGTCCTTTAGTCGTCAAAAAAGAATATTCCTTAGTATATTCAAAAACTATGAGCTTAAGTTTGACGTACTCATGACCATCACGAATTTTGATTAGTTGTGCAAGATATGCTTTTTGAACTCTAGAATATTCCTTTTTTGGTGAATCTTTGGAATATTCTTGTATTCCCATTGGGTTTTTGAAGTCCACACTAATTTTATTAATGTTGCCAGTTTTTTCTTTTTGCCCACCAGTTTTTTTAAAAAATATCATTTTTTTTGTTTGGGGGAGGGGGGGGAGGGGGCGTTTGGTGGCGAGGCCTCCTGCCCTTGCCACGTGGCAAGCCACATACCCTCCTAGGTACATAGTATGCTTGTAGTACCTACACAGGTCTGCAAAGTCTGCAAATATGCATACTTTATTTTTTATTTTTATTTTAAAAATAAAACCTTTTACAAACCTTTTTAAAAAAATGTGATTTTTTGTTTAATTTTTTTGAAAAACTATTTAAGAAATATTCACATATTTTTTTTACAAATCATAGCCACAATAATGGTGACCTAGGGACCATACGACTCCCTGGGAATTTTTTTTTGCCTTGACAGCTTTTGACTCAAAATATAAGCAAATTTTATGTCAAAATTCATCTCCTTAGCCTCCTGAACGCAATGGTAGTGCCCTTTTTGACTCAAAATGCTCCAAAGTGGTAGCTACATCCCGAATCTAGAAACCACCTTCAATTTTCAAACCCTTTCAGATTTGGCCTCTAATGCCAAATTGAGATAAAACAAAAGGACAATATGACTTTCTCAAGAACTCCAAATGCAATGGTGAGCTTAGATTTGATGCAACAAGCTCCCAAAATGCACCTATAATAAAAGTCAAAAAAATGAACCTCTCCAAAATCTGGTATTTCTATCAAGTTTTTTTTATTCTCTAGATCATCATACAATGCAAGAGAAGAGCATACTCAACTTTTCAAGATGTACCAAGATCTTTAAAAAAAGACTATGCAATGGCACCCAAACCCACTTTGATACCATGTTAGAGTTGGCTATGGAGACCCAAGATCTAGAGGCCAAATGGAAAGAACAAAGAGATCAATATGCAATGCTCAAGGTTGTAATGGGATTGATTACCCAAGTAAATATATTTACATATGAGACCACTTGGTTATATAGCCAAGGTGAGACATAAGATGTCATAAGATTATGACAAGTGTCTTAATCTTATGACATGAGACAACTTATCACAACTACCTAGGAAAAGCTAAAATCTACACATGACAACTAATCCTTCTAGAAAGAATCTTAAGACCTAAGTAAACTTGATATGTGAATATGTCCCCCAAGTCCCTAGTAAGTGAATTAACTAGGTACAATACATTTATTCACACCAACAAGAACATCCTATGTCAAGTTCTTTGTGAAGACTTGATGCATTTAATTATTGGTGTATTCATTGAGATGCATGTGTTATGATTTATATCTCTAATTATCATAGTTCTTTATTTCATACATATTAGTATATGTATCATGAGTATATGCTTTATATGATGTTGAACCTCATTGGATGTTTTCATGTACTTCAAGTATTATGTATTGAGCAAGTACACTTGATGTGTGCACTGAGTGGTTATAAGTATAGGGTTATTTCTCTACTTGATATGCAAGTCTAAGTTATTCCCCAATAGTGGTTAATTAGATATGTCACTTTAGGCTTATGTGTTTCATAGCCACTATTATGCTTGACTAAGTGTAAGATGAATCTATTTTCCCTATGGTTTTGGATCTAAATTAGTGGTGATTCATGTATATGTGTGTTGTGGAAAACCTATAAATGCATCATATTATTGTGGTTGATTATTTTCCCATTTGCACGCAACTACATTTTAATGATTAAATATTGCATGTGAATACTAATGCATTGGGAATCAGATAATCGAGAAAGAAAAGAAAGGGAAATTTTCTATTTAATATGCAGTAGGAACATTATTTAAATCATTACAATTAGTTAATTTTTTATTCAAAATGGAAAATAGATTATATTATTTGAATTGTTTGGAAAAATGATTAAATTGTATTATTATTTTTTACCCTTGAAAAAGAAATGAAATAGGATTTTTAATTCAATTTTCATTATATTTCCATGAAAATGGAAATATAAAAGTGAAAAGTGAAAATGAAAATAGAAAATGAAAAGGCATAAATTTTAATTCATTCTTTGAATTTTGAAAACTTTCTCCTTCTAAAACCCTCTCTTCTCAAATTTGGAAATAGATGAATTTTCATAGAATGGTTTGGATTATGGATTAACTAGGTTGGGATGAGGATTGGAAAGGGAAGGATTAAAGGATTTTTGTATTGTATAAATATTTGCATCCCCAAATTGGAGGAAATTTGATAATTTTTGTAAGTAAACTTGAGGTAATTCTCCTCCCTTATCTATTATTTTAAATGATTTCATTTATATTTTCCATGTTCAAATTAGTGATTGCATATGTCTTATATTATAGGTTGAATTTCATGCATTTAAATTCAATTTGAATTACGTTTAAAATCTTGAAAAAACTTCATTTTGTGGCCTTACTATGCAAAATTTTCCAAAAATCACAAAATGTGAATTTTATGTGAAAATTGGGTTGTTATGCTTTTTTTGCAACCAAAGGGTATTCTTAGAATTTTGAAATTAAAAATTTTAATTTTCAAGAATTCATGGAGTTTAGGTAATTTTTATGGTTTTTTCTACATAAATTAATTTTAGAAATTTAGAAATTATGAATGAATTTTAAAGCTAGAAAAAACGTCTAAATATTTTTTAATTATAATCTTTTGAGACTATGTTTTATTCCCCAATTTTTTTGCATTGAAATTCATGCCACACCCAAATAGTGAATTGGCATGATAAACCTAGGATTTGAGATGCAAGGTGTAGGAAAGGGGTGGCTTTAGATGTTGATTAGGGCACAAAGGGGCCCAAGGATATGAAAGGAGAAGAGCTTTTTAATAAGTGATAACTAATGATATTACATAAATAAAACAACTGGGTAATGATGATAATGACATAGCCAAAGCACTCGTATAGGTCTAGTGTGAGCATAGAAGGCATGTCTACTTTAAGAGTGTTGGGACATGATAGTTCGGTTTCTTGTGTAGGTGATTTGATTCATACCTAAATATACTTAACCATCTCTTTGATCTTTTTTATGAAACTCCTTCCTACAATCCTATGGGTTCATTGTCCTTGATGTCACTGGACTTCATGTTCAATGAGAAACCCATCTTTGACCATGTGATTGTCAGAGACTTGATAGCATGTGAGTATGTCCATGTGATATGAGATCATGGTTTCACATGTTTATATTCATGTTGTATGTTTTGTTCTTCTTGCTAGTGATGTATCCCATTAAGCATGTGTGTATTATGATTTGATGATCATTTTGTTGGTCTATATGCATTTTATGTGAACATGTTTGTGCCATGTATATGCTATGATGATGCTTGATGCCATTTAATATCATGTGTATATATTGATTGGTGTGTTTGTGATCTATGCTCCTTATTTTGTGTGAGTGATGTGCTTATACTCAAGTGTTTATCTTATAGCATTGTCAAAGTGGACCTAAGGGTAACACGTGGTTGGGTGGTGTGGATACCACCATTATGGATTGGAGATTATTGGATGCTTCATCTTTGGAGGAGCTTTCATTAGCATGCAAATGGAGGTTCTCTCCTTGCCTTTTGTTTTTATATAATTCTCATATTATGATGTAAAATGTATAATTCAAGACCTTAAGTCTTCTTTGTTTGTTGTAATTATTGCAATTTAACATCATTTTTGGATGGAATGTAAACCTCCCACATAAGTGGTGAATGGTTTATCTTCATATTTATGCTTTCTTGATGTTGGTGTCAAATTGTTATGTGGTTTTATGTCTTTATGGTAATATTCATAAAATTAACATAGAGCATATTTTGATTTTTTTCTTAAAATGAGTCTCTTGTTAGAAAACATTTAAATTTGGGCTTGAAATCTTGTTTTAGCTATCTCATAGGTTTTGGATTAAGTGTTGTGAGAATCACCTTGTTGTGGGGTCATTTTGGGATCTCCCTATGGATTTTGTCTAATTGGGTTGGGTAAGAATCCTTCCCCTTCATTTATGATGTTTTTGGTGGCATTTCAAAGTCTCTTGTGGTCTCCTCAACCCATGGGAGTTATCTCCTTTGTGGGCTAGTGTGAGGCGAGATTGGGTGTCCAGAATCTCATTAGTTCCTCAATAATTTTCATATTTTTTTAGTACTTTTATCATCATGGTGGCTTCCACATGGTTCTTAAGGTTTTTTCTTGTCTTGATTACTAACTCTAACCCGTTTCTTTCTCATTGGTCAAGACACTAGTACAAGGAACAAGTCTATAGCACTAGTAAGGACTATAATACTTGTTTGGGACTTTGGCACCAAATCAATAATATATTTCTAGACTTATATACCTATGCCTAATTAGGACTCCAATGCACTCAAGTTAGTGTCCTACCTAGGTGCTAATTTCTTGTCTAGGTGCTAGTGTTGTCTAATGCTTTGTTTTCTTTGTTTCATCATCTGAAAGGTCTTCTATCCATTTCCTTGGGAAAATTTACATATAAAAGTCATTCCACTTGGCCTTGTGATCCTTTCTATATTTTTAATTCATCAAAAAATTCACTCCCCTAAGTTTAATGGCATTCATTTTCCTTTGGAAATGTGTCACTACTTGGAAGTGACCAATCATTGTTCCAGTTAGTGGAGGGCTTTTACCTCTTAGTAAGGAAACATATTGTGAAGGTTTCATCTTATTTTTAGTTGTTTAATTAGGTTTTTGAGTGGATTCAAGGTTTCTATTATTCTCATCCTACTCCTTTTTTGAAAAATGATGTTGATTCCTCTAGCAGTGGTGTGTTAACTCTTAGTAATTCCACCATCTATGTGGGTTTTTGTTGAACACCTGGAATATTGAGAGGGGGGTGAATTAGTATTCTCTGAAACCACTTAAACATGTATTAAATACATCTCATCTAACTTTTAGAAATGAAAAGAAGCAATTAAAACATGCATCACATCACACAACACAAGAACACCAAATTTATGTGGAAAACCCAAGAAGGAAAAAAACCTTGGTGAGGATTAGCTCACAATATATTATAACCTGTTACAAGGTATTACATAAAGGATCACTACCAGGCAGACTCACTGTCTAGAGAATAAGAGAGAAATACAAAAGGGTGGCTCACTACTAAGATTTGAACTGATACAATGCATCTATAATATGTTGGAGATAGTTCCATTGAAGCTCAACATACTAACTTAACACACTTCATGTTGCTCAACACTTACACCCACTTTTCTCTTCTTCACATCACATTCACATATTATGCTTAGGAATTTGCATCATGATTTCTCAATAAAGACACATCATCTCTACAACAATGAAATGAACTTACATTTATATGCATTACATTTGCAAACAACTACAACATCAATTAGGTCGGCCTAATTAGATGAAACATGCAATATATAAACCCGTCAGATCAAGATCCAATCATACACGCCTCACGACATAAAATAAAACTTGTAACACACCAAAATAGGTTAGAAGGGACCTATAATTACTCCTTTAAGTTTTCTCAATTCATATTTTAACTTTGCACAACCCCAAACTCTTTAGGTTGGCACCATATAGTAAAGTTTGGTGACATGAACAATCTGTTCATTCACAACAAAATGTGCAAACCATAAAAACACTTCCCACTTGGACCACTCATACTTATAACACTTGTAAGCATTCCCACAAAACCACATAACCAAATATTCTTCCATGGTGGAATGTAGAGCATTCCAATAATGTACTCTGCAATAGTAACATTGTCACTGTCAAGTCCGATACAATGTGATCATTATCTTCGACACTAGAGGATATAAAGAAATGAAAATTTGGATTTGGATTCCTCCAATGTATACCAAAATTTCCTTAGAACCGCATAACCAAATTCTTCATGGCGAAGCAATGCGGACCTCAAAATTGGTTCTTTGTACACTGAAAACTATATTTTGAGACTTAGACAAATATCTAACACATTTGTTCTACTCTAGATCAAAACTCTTGCACTTGATGGATTTCCATCACCACAATCACTCACACTCATCAACCAACTATGCATCAATGTTGACATCAGTGAAAACACCATATATGATCATGCTCATGTTTCCAATGTAGTCTCATCAATGATAGGAAAACTTCCAACAATCTCCCCCTTTATCATTGATGGAAACATGCCCAAAACTCTTCTCCAGATATTCTCCAAAATACTATCCAAACAACTATTTTCTCAACTACTCTCCCCCTTTGACATCAATGGCAAAGGGCACACTATTCAAGAATATGTGCTTACTCCCCCTAACTAATATATATATACACACATGAGAGTAACTTCCCCTAACAATTCTATCCATAAAAAATGACCAAAACTTTCAATTCTATACTATCCACTATCTTCCACACACACACACACACACGCATATATATAATGAAAACTAAAATTGCATAAACACAATAGATATGTACACAATCAACTAGAAGAAGGAAAAATGCTTTTGTATGACACCTTCAATTTTGCAAGGTGTGCCTCCCAATCCTTTTTTCCATCTTCCCAATCCTTCTTGAAAAATCCAAGAATGTGGCACTGAGTTTCAAACTGCATGAGGAGTTCTTTACCTTCATTCGAAGTACTTGGTACTAGATTTAATCTTACTAACTTTTTTGCATTATCTAGAGCACTGATCAAGGGTGTAAATCTAGCATTTACAATGTCTCTGAGCATTTACAATGTCTCTGAGCTGACTGAACTGTATTATAATATTTTCCTTTTGTTCCCATAGTTGAAAGAACTAATCATACAGATTCTCTATTACCAACCTTGTAGTTCCATCTAAATCATTTGTCAAATCATATACTTTGGAGGACTTATCAATTTGAGACTCAATGGAGTCCATCTCATCCTTTATGCTCTTTGTGGAGATGGGCCATTTCAAACAAAATCAAAACAAAATATTTTCTTCCTCAACATAATTTTGAATATCCTTAAGGTCGTTCTGTAGCTTACCATATGAATACTCAGCACACTTTTCTGAAAATCGTCCAACCTTCTCTCATTTACCTTCTTATTCTTCCAATTTCTTCTCTAAACGAACATAATATTATTTTGAATGATTCAAGGGGCAACCTCACTTGTTGCACATTGGATAAAGAATTGTCAACATTTGCACCAAGGAAGCTTTCTTGTAGCACTTTCACCACCTCATCAAACATCTTAGCACTCTTTTGGTGAGTTTACAGGATCTCCTTTCTTGCAGAGGTGTGAAATGCATCACCAAGATGCAATTTGTGCAAGGGATATATTTTATCCATGTCAACTTAGCCTTGTTGCATTGGGATTTGTAGCAACTGTGTTGATACTATCAATTGAAATTGAAGTTTCATATCTAATAAGCTTTTCAAAGAATCTCTGGAGGCTCCAGAGGACTCACTAATTGTCTTCACACTTTCTTCATCCTTCTTTTCATCAGCCTTTTCTTTGTCACCAATGCATTCTTTAGCTTTCCCATCATCCTTCTTCTTGTTTACATTTTTGGACTCATCCTTAGTATTCTTCTCTTCTTCAACTGATTTTGTATTATATTTTTCCTTGTCACCAATGTTGGATCCTTCCTTAGTATTATTCTCTTGTTTATCAAAATCTTTACCTTCCAGGAGAGGTATTTCTTCAGTGTTTTGCACCTCTATATTCTTCGAGTTGTCTTGTATGACTTATTATTTTTGCTCTGCAATTTTCTCTATTTTCAGAGGTGTGTTATGCTATGTTTGTGCTTCCCCTTACATTTCATCATCCTTTTCTTTTCCAAAAATATTTTATATCGAAGGTGTATCATTAGTAACATCTTTTTGCACATTTTATCCTTCAACTACATGCTCATGTTCTAGAGCATACTCATGTTGTGCGTCTTCTGGTTCATTCACTTCAAGGATATACACATCATAATATAATTGTTCTTCACTATCCAGAGACATTCCTGACTTGTTTGCCATATTAGCAACCTTTTCCACTATCTGATTTCTTAATATTTCTATATTTTCTTTGTCCCTTCTCATCAAGGTGTTGATCCTTTGCTTATTCTCAAATTCTTTGTTATACAATTGAGCTAATTTAGCTTTTTCCTCAACTAAAAGAGAAGAACTAATCTTCTCCAAAGCAAATGTCCTCAACTTGGCATCTTTATTTATGGCCTCTTGCCTTCTTGTATATAATACACTTTTTAAATCCTCAATTAATTGACTATCTACATCTTTTATGCTAACATCAAAAGTAATAATGTACGTAATAGTAGCTTCTTCAATGGTTGATTTTTCCATATCATTTGCAGAAGGGTATAGTGCAATAGTCTCCTCCAGGTTTCCATATTCTGAAATACATCTCACCAATGCTTCAAGCTTCATAGGAATCTATTTTTGAACCAAAGGTGTCTTCTTTGTTCCTTTCCCTTTGGGTGATTTTACTTATTTTTTGGACTTCTTCTCCCTAATATGAATCATGAAAGCTTGTTTCTCCTTCACTTCTACCTCACTATCATTATCCACAATATCATTTTTTTCTTTCTTTACACTTATCTCTATATGAGAGACACTGGTTTTTCTCTTTCGAACCAACTCTAGTCCTTTTTGTTCTTCTTCTTCCTTATCAACAACATTTACACTCACATATTGTTCTATTCTAGCTTTCTCTTTTCTTATCCTCTACGAAGCACTTTGTTGTTTTGCAGGGGCATTGGAAGATTCTTTCCTTTTCAAAAAAACTATAGGTTTAGTCCTGAAGGACTTAGCGACCAGAGAACCTTCTAGCACCAGGGGAACCTTTCTGAGGAATAGGTATGCCTTTGGATATCTCCACAAGGCCCTTTGGTAGTCCCATCATCTCCACTACTTGTTCCTTCATCTTCATATTTGGGGCTTAATGATTTTCTATTAAAACTCCCCTGAGCCAAAGCTCTTTATTTAGTTTCTACAGGAAACATCTGCACTAGATTCTTTCACAAACTCATTCTTAACCTCATTCTCCTCCTTATTTTTCCATATCTTTTTCATCTCTTTCTTCATATCTACAAGATCACCCTTTTTGTAAGGAAGCTAAGGTAGCAGAACAACTTCCTACACTAATCTTGAGAGGAGGATAATGCAAAACTTTTACAAATCTTTAACAATTATAGAAACTTAAATAGAAACAAACATAAATATCATGCATACCACAACACAATGATTTATGTGGGGAAAACCCTTTCGAGAGAAAAACCCCACACTCCAAAAGCTGCCCAATATATTATTTAGAAATCATAAAGATTACAATATACTTGCAGAGAAAGCTTCTCATAGGAGTATCACAAATCAAAGATCCAGAGGCAACACGACCACTATCAAACTCTTAGAATACATCACAATACACAACTATAATACAATTCCCTCATAAAATAGGGTTTCCTTCTAGGGAAATTCAAGCTAATAAAATAGCGGCCGTCAGATCTAAGACCTAGTGATGAACAGTTCGGATTTACAATAATAAAATATAAATAAAATTTTCCTTTTGAGGCACTGCCCCTGAGCCCCTGTTGGGGCATGCTACCCCCAGACCCCTAGCTAGGGGGATGATCCCCTCAGACCCTTCATGGGGGGGGGGACCCTTGCACCCTCCATCATCATTGTATGAACAATACCTTATATATCAATAGTAACTTGTGTAATTGCAAGGTTGAGACACATTTTCCCAACACTTTTTCACTGGATCATTCTTCTTTACTAGATCAACCTTCACATTCTTGCTTCTACAAAATTTGGCTATATGTCCATGTTTATTGCATTTTTGACATATGACAAAATTTTGAACAAGCTTACTTCCACCAACTCTAGATATGCATACATTATCCTTATGCTCAAATCCATTGCATGTATAACAATAGCCATTGAAAGATTGAAACCTTATGTCGTTATTGTAACCATTCATTATTTTATTTTTGCATTCACTAGCCTTATGACCAAATCTATTGCATGCATAGCACTAATCAAGAAATGATTGAACATTTTGAATCATTCTGCTTCTACAATCTACAACCTTATGTCTAAACTTATTGCAGGAATAACAATAACCAATAAAATATGGAAACCTCTATGCATTTGGTTGTCTGATAGGTGGTCTTTTGAAGTCTTTCCTTTTATTTTAGACCTACTTGTCATTGCTCAAGTCTTGTATCCAATTTTATTTTGTTCATTGTTCTTCTTTTCAGTACTTGGTGTTTGATCTACTTTTGAACTTTCTCCTTTTTTAAATCCTAATCCTCCTTTGTCTTTAGAAGCCTTCTGGTTTGCAAGAATATCATCAAGCATTGTAGAGATCTTCTTGAATTTTTCTTCTTGATTCTTTTTTTTTCTCTAGATCTAATCTCAAACTCACAACCTCTTCTTCAAGTCTTGAACATTCTGCAGATTTTCTTTTCAATTTGTCATTCAAGAATTCTTCAACTCTTTTTCCCTCAACTTACACTTTCAAATTGGTGATTGTCTCATTTGATTGGTTCAACTACTCATTAAATTACTTGTGTCTTTCTCTGAACTTCTTGATTTGCTCCCTCAACTTCATGATGCATTCATTTGCTTCCTTGACATTTTATTTAAGATCTATGTTCTCACTTTCAGTTCTTTCCAAATCTTTAAGGGCTAATCTAAGTTCTTTGTTTATATCAACCATGCAATCTTCTTTAGTGAATCCTATATAGGAATTTCTTTTGGAGGGATAGGATATCTATTGGCAGCCATGTGTTCAACCTCCAAGATCTTCCTCAAGTGATTAAGCTTCTTCCAAGGAACCAAGCTATGATACCAATTATTGAACACCCAAAATACTAAGAGGGGGGTGAATCAGTATTCTCTGAAACCACTTGAACATGTATTCACTACATTTTGTCTAACTTGCAGAAATGAAAAGAAGAAATTAAAACATGCATCACATTACACAACAAAAGAACACCAAATTTACGTGGAAAATCCAAGAAGGGAAAATCTACAGTGAGGATTAGCTCATAGTATATTATAACCGGTTAAAATATATTATAGAAAGGCTCACTACCAAGTGGACTCACTATCTAGAGAATAAGAGAGAAAGAAGAAACGGTGGATCACTGCCAAGATTTTAATTGATACAATGCATCTAGAATATGTTGGAGACAATTCCACTGAAGCTCAATATACTGACTTAACACATTTCATGTTTGTCAACACTTGCACCCACTTTTCTCTTCTTCACATCAAATTCTCATAATCTTCTTAGGAATTCACCTCACACTTCCTCAACACACACACATCATCTCTACAACACCAAAATGAACTTACATTTATATGCATTACATACACAAACAACTACAACATCAATTAGGTCAACCTAATTAGATTAAACATGCAACACATCAACCTATTAGATCAAGATCTAATAATACATGCCTCACAACATAAACTATATTTTGCAACACATCAAAATAGGTTGGCATGGACCTATAATTACTCCCTTAAGTTTGCTCAATTCATATTTTAACTTCGCACAACCCTAAGCTCTTTAGTTTGGCATCAGATAGTAAAGACTAGTGACATGAACCATTTGTTCATTCACAACACAATGTGAAAACCACCAAAACACTTCCCCCTTGGACCACTCATCCTTTTGACACTTGTAAGAATTCCCACAAAACTACATAACCAAATATTCTTCCACAATGGAATGTAGAGCATTCTAATCATGTACTTTGCAGCAGTAACACTGTCACTGTTAAGTATAATACTTTGTCATCATTATCTTCGACACCAGAGGACATAAACACACAGAAATTTGGATTTGGATTCCTCCAATGCATACCAAAATTTCCTTAGAACCACATAACTTGATTCTTCATGGAAGAGCAATGCAGGCCTCAAAACGGGTTCATTGTACACTAAAAACTGTATTCAGAGAATTAGAAAAATATCCAACACATTTGTTCTACTATGGATCAAAACTCTTGCACATGTATAATGGATTTGTTGAGAATGTGTATCTCAAACTCACTATTGAAACCATAGCTCAGCTACCAGACTTCCCAAAGTTTAAAATTTGGTCTTCATCATAGTACTATGGGGTGCAACTAAGAGGGGTGCACACTGGCAGTGTTACCTGCCATCCCATAGTGGTCTTCATCAGCTTGTGTGGTAGTGTAGGAGTTCTAACCCGCAACCACACAACGGAGGCTAGTGGTAAAGCGGGGGTCGTCTTGCCAGCCCATGATAGTCTAAGAAGATGGCTTGTGATGGTGTGGTATAGATCCCACCTTCCATGATGGTCTAAGCAATAGCCTACAATGGTGTGGGGAAAGTAGCCTGTCGTATAGTGGTAAACAAGCTATTATGTGAAGGTTAGTTGGAGATGACTACGATGTAGTGATATCATGTGGTGTGTCAATAGCTGGAGGAATGGTAAAGCTTTGAATTAGGGAGACTTCGTCATACCAAATGGAGGTGTTACATGGTCCCGTCGACATCCCGATAGGATGAAGTGGTATGCGATATGACTTTGATGGAGGCTAAAGGTAATACTAGTTAAGTTGTTAGTGACTGTTCGATTGTTATAGAAGTTGGAATGTCGGTTTCCTAGAACACTTGAGGAGTCTGTAATATAATGTCGGAGTGCATTTTAACATTATGAGTTGTTGATCAAACTGGACGTATCAAATTGCTGCCGAATTAGTTCTATGAATTGACACCTAAAAGAGAATAGCTCTGAACTTGTATATAATACTTGTTTTAATGTAATACAAGAGATCTTTGTTTTGGTGTGTGGGTTTTTTCCCAAGAGGATTTTCCCACATAAACTTGGTATTTGTTCTTATTGTCTATTCTATTATTCTTGTATGTGCATCTTTATGTTCTGTAATTGCAAAGTTTTTAAGTGTTTTTTGTATCTCTCTCCTAAAGATTAGTATTCATAAGGTGTTTTCCAAACTTTGCTTTCTTTTTAGTTTGTATTAGAGCTTGGCTAGCTTTGTTGTCCTTGTGGGTAAGATGAGTTTTTTTATGTTGATCTTGTTTAGTGGGAGTTTTGCAGAAAAATTTGGTTGTAAAATTATTGCAAATTTAAGATGGCAAGCACATCCAAAAAACTAGAGATTAAGAAGTTCAACGATGGCAATTTTGAGTTGTGGAAACTTAAAATGGAAGATCTGCTCATGGATCAAGATTTATCGGTTGTAGTGTCCTCTAACAAACCATCAACAATCTTGTAGGATGATTGGGATTCAATGGACTAGAAAGCCAAGGGTCTGATTAGATTGTGCTCGGTTGATTAAGTTCTATTGAACGTCCATGAAGAGAAGACAATGAAACTTTTGTGGAAGAAGCTTGGTGACATTTATCAGGGGACGTACCTAGTAAATAAGTTATTCCTGAGAAGTAATTTATACTCTTTGAAGTTGGAGGAAGGAGCATCTATTGCAGATCATTTGAATTCGTTTAACATGATCATTGCTCAGTTAGGGTCTGTTAGTGTGAAGATGCATGACAAGGATCATTTCATGCTCCTATTGTGTTTATTTCTTGATATTTGGGATCACCTAGTAATGGCTATTAGGAGTAAAACAACCACTTTCAAGATGGAAAGTGTGGTTTCTTCTCGGCTATATGAAGAAATAAGAAGGAAATATTATGAGATGGCCAAGGAGGCCCTTGTTTTTCGAGGCAGATCAAAGGAGAGAAGCAAGAAGAAGCAAAATAAGTCTAAATCTAAGTTAGAGGGGAGATCAAAGTCTCCTAGTAAAAATTCCAAGGTGAAATGTTGGAACTGTGGGTAGACTGGACACATCCAGAAAGGTTGTAAAGAGGAGAAGAAGAAGAAAAAGAAAAATAGTTCTTTGGAAAATGATTCATCTCATAGCGATGCAGATGCCTTCATAGCAGCCTTGGCGACTGAAGCATCAGATGATGTTTGGAAAATTGACTTAGGTGCATCTTTTCACATGACCTCTCATAGGGGTTGGTTTTCAAAATACAAAAAAGTATGTTGGTGGAAAGGTGTATCTAGGTGATGATTCTCACCTGGAAATTCTTGGTCGTGGAAGAGTTAGGATTTAGTTTATTGATGGAAGAGTGACGATAATTGATGATGTGATGCATATACTAGGTATGGCTCAAAATTTACTTTCTATAAGTAAGTTTAATGATGTTGGTGTGCAAGTCTCTTTCTCGAATGGTGTTTGTAGAATGACTAGAGGATCTATGGCATTGACTAAGGGTGCACAAATTGGCACTTTGTATAAGCTGGATGCATGTGTATTATAGTGTAATAGTGCTTCTACAAAGTCAAGTAAATTTGATCATGTAGAGAAAGGAGGTGTTGTACCTGTGGGTGAAAACTCTTTGGAGATGAAGCTCCTAGTAGAGAAAACAAAGTTGTGGAATCAAAGGCTTGGCCACATTGGTGAAAAAGGCTTAAAAGCCTTAAAAAATAAAATCTTGGTTGAAGGGCTTGATGATTGTAATCTTGAGTTCAATTTTTGTGAACATTGCATATATGGAAATCAACACCATGTTTCATTTTTTTCTAGTCCTCATAAATCTTCTGGAATTCTAGATTATATTCATGCTAATGTGTTTGGTCTAGTTAATGTTCCTTCATTATCAAAATTCGTGTATTTTGTTTCCTTCATAGATGATTATTCGAGAAGGACATTTGTTTATTTTCTCAGAAGTAAAATTGAAGTTTCAATCGGTTTAAGGAATTTAAAACCTTGGTAGAAAATTAGACGGGTAGATTGATTAAGTGTTTGAGGAAGGATAATGGTGGTAAGTTTTGTTCAACAAATTTAAATAAGTATTGCAAAGACCAAAAAATTAAAAGGCATAAAACCACTCCTTACACTCCACAACAAAATGGAATTGTAAAAAGGATGAATTGAATGATGATGGAAAGGGTGAGAAGTATGTTGAGTAGTACTAGTCTAGAACAAAATTTTTGGGCTGAGGCTTTAGCTACAACATGTTATCTAATTAACAAATCTCCCACTTTGATTCTCATGGACAAGAAACCTATGGAAGCATGGTCTAGTAAGAAGCCCTCATTAAAAAACATAAGATTATTTGGTTGTGAGGCATATCCATATGTGCCTAGTGAAAAGAGATCTAAATTGGAGAACAAGGTAGTAAAATGTATCTTCATCGATTATGGAATTGGTGTGAAAGGGTACAAGATTTGGAACCCAGTTATAGAAAAGGTGTTGTATAGAAGAAGTATGATCTTCTGTGAGCTAAAACCTTCTATAGTAGATCTGCAACCAGAGGTGAAAGAAGCACAAAAGGAGGTAGTAGAATTTCTTCTTACTCTAGATAAGGATGAACTACGTACTCCTGGTGTAGTTGTTAGTGAGGAGAGCTCAAACAACTCTGAAATTTCAAAACAAGAAGAAGAACCTCAGCCTCAACTTGTGAGGAAGTCTATGTGTGTTAAGTGGCAACCTAAAAGGTTTGGATATTCTATGGTAGATTCCAGTTGTGCCTATGATTTGATTGCTAAAACTAATGAGCCTAGGATTGTTAGAGAGGCTATGGGTATGTTTGATTCAGATTCCTGGTTGGAAGCCATGAATGAAGAAATGGAATCATTGAAGAAGAATGAAACGTGGGATCTGGTACCTTTTCTTGAAGGACAAAAACCTGTTCGATGTAAATGGGTGTTTAAGAAAAAGATAGGTCTTGATGGTAGTGTTGAGAAGCATAAAGCAAGGTTGGCTGCAAAAGGATATTCCCAGGTGGAGGGGATTGATTATGGAGAAATATTTTCTCCTGTAGCTAAACTGACGTTTATTACATTTTTGTTGTCACTTGCATTTGCATGACTTAGAGATCAAGCAGATGGATGTGAAGATAGTGTTTCTTCATGGTGATTTGAAGGAAGAGATTTGCATGTCCTAGCTAGAGCACTTCATTGAAAAAGATAAGGAAAACCTGGTTTGCAAATTAAAGAAATCTCTATATGGTTTGAAGTAGTTGCATAGAATGTGGTACTAGAAGTTTGATACCTATGTGTTGTATTTGGGGTTTGTGAGATCAAAGTCTGATCATTGTGTTTATTTTAAGACTGAGAATGGTCATCTTCTTATTATTTCCCTATATGTGGATGATATGTTGTTCATTGGGAATAGTAAGGGTATGATTTCTGAATTAAAATATCAATTGTCAGCACAGTTTGAAATGAAAGTTCTAGGATCATCTAGGTATATTCTGGGGATGGAAATAAGAAAGGATAGGGGAAATAGAAAATTTTGGCTTAGCTAGAGAAAGTACATAAATTCTGTCCTAGAGAGGTTTAATATGGTGGATTGCAAAAAGTTAGTTGTTCCAATTTTGTAGGGAATGAAACTTTCTGTTGAAAATTGTCCAAAATCACCTACTGAGATGGAGGACATGACAAGGGTGCCTTATGCAAGTGCAGTTGGTAGTTTTATTTATGTAATGGTTTGTACCAGGCTAGACATTGCCCAAGCAGTGGTAGTGCTTATTCAATTTATGGATAATCTAGGAAGGCCACATTGGGATGTTGTGAAGAGAGTTTTTAGGTATTTGAAGGGTACTTTTGAGTATGCCTTATGTTATCATGGTTACACTATTTGTTCTCAGAGTTCAGTTAGCATTCGTCGATATGTGGATTATGATTGGGTAGGGGGCATTGATAGCAGAAGATCCACCAGTGGATATGTATTCACCTTATTTGGTGGTGCAGTTAGCTGGATGAATAAGCGACAGGATGTAGTCACTTTATCCACTACTGAGGCTGAGTACATGGAAGCAACACATGCCTGTAAGGAAGCCATTTGGATTAGAAGATTGTGTTTAGATATTTCTTTTGATGCAGGGAAGATTTTATTTGATGTGACAATTAGAGTGCCATTTGTTTGGCAAGAAATCCAACCTTCCATGATAGGATGAAGCATATTAACGTGCAGTACCACTTTGTTTGTGATATGGAGGATGGAAAGGTTAGTTTGGAAAAATTTGATACTCTAGTGAATGTTGATAATGCATTGATGAAACCTGTGACCACGAATAAGTTCAAATGGTGCGCCAATTCAATGGGCCTTGGGGCCTAGAATATTCATTGAATTCAAGCGTTGGAAGGGGTTTAGTGAGTTCTTCATCAAGTGGGAGAATGTTGAGAATGTATGTCTCAAACTCACTATTGAAACCCTAGCTCAGCTGCTAGACTTCCCAAATTTTGACATTTGGTCTTCACTGCAGTACTGTAGGGTGCAACTGAGAGGGGTGCAGGCTGGCGGTAGAGCAGGGGTCATCTCACCACCCCACGACAGTCTAAGAAGATGGCTTGTGGTGGTGCGGTATAGATCCTGTCATCCCGCGATGGTCCAAGTGATAGCCTATGGTAGTGCGGGGAAAGTAGCCTACAGTATAGCGGTGAAAAAGCTATCCCACGAAGGTCAATTGAAGATGATTGCAGTGTAGCAATATCATGCGGTGTGGGGGTAGCTGGTAGAATGGTAAAGCTTCATCGGGGAGACTTTTTCATATCGGGTGGAGGTGTTACATGGTCCTTGTGACATCCTAATAGGAGGAGCAGTATGCGATATGATTTCGATGGAGGTTGAAGGTAATGACGGTTAAGTTGTTAGTGACCGTTTGAATGTTATGAAAGTCAAAATTTTAGTTTCTAGGAATGATTGAGGAGTTTGTAATGTAATACCATAGTGCATTGAAACATTATGAGTTGTTGATTAGAGTGGATGTATTGAATTGTTGTTGAATTGGTTCTATGAATTGACACCTAAAAGAGCATAGCTCTCAACTTGTATGTAATACTTGTTTTACTATAATACAAGAGATTTTTGCTTTGGTGTGTGGGTTTTTTTGTGGGAGTATTTTCCCATGTAAATATGGTATTTTTTGTTATTGTCTATTCTATTATTCTTGTATACACATCTTTATGTTCTATAATTACAAAGTTTTGAAGTGTTTTTTGTATCTATCTCTAGAAGATTAGTATTAGGAAGGCGTTTTCGGCACTCTGCTTTCCTTTTAGGATTGCCATCACCACAATCACTCACGCTCATCAACCAGTTGTACATCAATGACAACACCATGTATGCTCATGCTCATGTTGCCAATGGTCTTATCAATGACAAGCAAACTTCTAATAGTTTTTATGGTGTTGGTTTTTTAAGTGTGTTGGTTTGGACTTGAAGTTAATGATTCTCTCATCCTACCCTCATGTTTTGTTGCAAGATGAAATGATCATGAGTTAGTCCCTAATCATCTTTTCGGTGGTGTTTCCCTTCTCATAGGCTTATTGTGGGTGGCTTTGTCTCGTGATTGGTAAGTTTTCTACTAGTTTCACCTTTCTTGTAGCAATGGTGAGGTCATTTGTATTTTTATTGCCATTGTTCCATTGTGTTGTATCTTAGTTTTTGTGGTTGTTATTTCAAAAAAATATTTGGTCAATTTTGTCCTAGGTGTATCAATTGGGACATTACAATTGCACTCTAGATCTTCAACCTAGGCTTCCATTGATTCTTATAACCTTGATTAATGTGCTCCATTTTAGGCAGTTCATTGGCTTTTCTTTCCATTAATTTTTCTTTTTTTTTTCTCTACCTTGAGTCTTTTCTATGGCAAGTGGATGTCATTTCTGTCCCATTAATTTTTTATCAATATTGGTCATGAAAAATATTACTTTCTTCTTATGCATTTAAAAATAGGTCATTCAACATTATTTTTTCTTATTCTTTTAAGTGTGAATTTTATTCATAAGTTTCTCAAAACATGAAAGAATCTTGGAAATCCCTCATAAGTTAAAATGCTACCCAAAATTTCCCTTTAGTGTAAATTTTTATTTTAAGAAAACCTTAAAAATACTATATCTAATTGAAAATAAAAGAAACATCTACAAAACACATGAAAGCACCATTTTAAAATTTAAGGATATTTATGTAAAATAATGCTAAACATTGGAAAAAATGAGTGAAGAGAAAAAAGAGTGCACCCATGATATAGAATTTTTCCAAATCGAGCTGTAAAAGCAGGCTTGGCATAGTCAAGCTTTGACTTTTTGACACGATTCTCAAGTCTTTGAAAACATTCTCTTAAACCACCCTTTATCTTCTCACATGTATACCTCCATGGATGAGTCTCATTGATCATTAAGGATCTCATATCATTTTCCACATCTAACTCAAAAATAAAGAAAAATATTAATACAAAATAAACATTTCCATTGAATTTGGTCAAAAAGAAAAAAAATAAGGAAAATTTATAGAAAAATGAGGCAATATCTTGAATTTTGGAACCTAATTTATTCATTTCAATGCTTAATTTTGAAATATCTTTTCCAACACTAAAATTTAATGTTAAGAAAAAATTATACATAGTCAATAATCTTGAACAAAATGCTTTGAATACAAAATAAAAAATTGCCATTGAATTTGTTAAGAAAATAGACAAAAAAAATTATTTGAAACTTACATAACAACTCTTAAATTTTAAAACCTATTTTTATAATTAATCTATGAACTTACACTTTAAAAAAATACATAATTTTTTAACAAACTAAAAAACAAGAAAAAACCTATACCAATTTTAGAAATAATGGTCATTAAAGTAACCCTAGAACTTTTTGAATTAAAAATCAAGTGAGATGAACAAAGGCTATAATATTTTTGGAATTAATTACCATTGAATTAACCCAAAAATATTTTCTTCACAACGATATAGCTACTAGTATGTTAAGATAATCTATTTTTTTTTAAAAAAAAGAACAAAGGAGTCTAAGAGGTTGTGGTGTAATAGTAAAAGATGCGTCCATAAAGAGAATGACCTAAGATTGAATAACCACGCCACAAAAATGAATATGGAGGACATAGAATAGGTGCAAGACTAAGGCAAGGTCCTTGTAAAACCAATCTAGGATAAGTGATATTCTTAGTTACCCTCAGTTCATATAAAAATATAAAAATAGACTAATAATTTTAAGAATGGATTGCATTTAAGATGGCCCTAAAATGTTTCTTTCATACTAACATAGTTGGCATACTAACATAGTTGTCATGTTTAAAAAAAAAAAATGAAAAATCAATAAAAATATTAAGACTAGAACAATTAGATGTAATGGTCATTGAAGTAACCCTAAATTGTTGGTTTTAGGATTGTAGCTATTAAATTTTATAACAATTTTGAAAGAAAGAGAAGAAACCTAAAAGTAATAATTTACATTTAATTGCCATTGAAATAGTTCTAAAAGATTTGTTTCCCACTAATATAATTGTTAAATTTTAAAAACAAATTAGAAATCAAGAAAAGAAAAGAGATTGCAAAAATTAAAAAAATTGATTTTCATAAGTAGCCCTCAATTATTCATTTCATAGAAAATTATTATTGAATTTTTAAAACGAATATATATAGCTCTAGCATTTTTTGCACTAATCATCATTACACTTAAAAGATTTGCTTCAAATTTAGTTAGTTGCTAAATTTTAATAATAACCTAAAAATCAAGGAAAAGATTGAGGCTACATATATTTTAGAAATGATTGTAATGACAATAGCCCTAAAGAATTTTTTTCCCACTAAGGTACTTAAATTTTAAAACATGTTATTAAAATTATGGTATTTTATAAAGATTTAATTGCATAGTTTTTGAATAATGATTCATACAAATCCATCTCTCATGAGCATGAATGGTCCACTTAGCACTCACCACATCTACTAAAGCTCACAAGGGTGAGGGTTTAGGACTTCTAAGGAGATCACTCATCTTAGTACTACTAGTTAACTAAATCATACTTAGCCATGGAGTTTCCCACAAGATTGAGCTCACTTAGCATGTTACCACATTTGAAGAAACTTTAGCAAGTGTTGCTCCTTATGAACCATTCATTATAGATCTCCTTTAGTGCATCCATTGACAAGTATGAGTTATTTTTGTAATGTTTCAAATTATTTGATTTTATCAAAGATTCAATTGTGATGAAGGGTTACTCCACCCCAACACTCACACATGACACAAAAATAGAGATTCACTTAGAAAAAATCAAGAAGAGAAAAAATCACATCTATTCCTTCAATAAAATGAAATACAAATTATAGCAGTTACAATACTACAACCACATGGGATTATCTCACTACCAAGAACTTTAACTCTATCAAAAATATCTCAAGTTCAAGCCAAAATCTGCACTAATAGTGTTGTCTTTTGTAACCACCCTTTACCTCCTTTTTCACTACCTTGGAATGTTATGGAAAGTGTAGCCTCCCTTTTTGGGTATTCAAATATCTCACTATCCATTTTCTTGCCCAATAAACTTATTACTTGAAATTTAAAATTTGAAAATTGGCAATGCAAATTTTAGGCACCATAACTTTTACACCGAGCATTTGATTGATGAATCGTTTGAAGAATTGAAAAGCTCACAAAAAACTATTCTTTAGACAAATTATCTTTAGGGAAATTTGGATTTTTGGCCAGTTTTTGAGCTTGTATGAAGCCTCTAAGTTCCTCAAATTTGACTTTGAAGATTTTATAGAGGGGTTTTGATAAATATCTCACAAAACATAAATGACATCGAGATGATTTCTTCACCATTGGCTTAATTTTGCAATTATGGACCTATGTGTAATATTTCATGTCCATATGTGCACAAGTTCCCACTTACTAAAAATAGAAACCTTTGCCTTTATTAAAAATTTATTCTCTTTTTTTGGGTGATGCAAGATTGCTCTTACACCCTAGATGCTCCTACATCAAATTGTGTAGTTTCTAAGTTAAATTCATTAACACGTATATCATGAGTAATGGCTCACACAAATCCATCTTTTTAAAGTATGAATGGTCTACTTAGCACTCATTGCATCTAGATGGCCTTTTAGGAACTATTGTTGCTTAATGCCTCCTTAGGAAATCTAATGAGGATTTGTCTTGGAGGAAACTCTATAGTTATGTACACTTGAGTTAAAATTGTACAAGAATGGGAAACCTATTGGGAAGTCTTGATGCATTACTATTGTGGACATCACATACATGTAGTGAGAATTGAGTAGATAATTCATGATCATGAGAGATGGATTCATGTGAAAATTTACTCATGAAATAGAGGCCAATGAATACTAAGTGAACTATTCACACTCATGAGAGATGGGTTCATGCGAAATTGTACTTATGAAATATGCGTTGATGAATTTGACTCAAACATTATGCTATTGAATCTTAATAAAATATCTTCATTTTACACCAACAAAAATAACCCCCACTTACTAATGGATGAGCTAGAGGGATCTATAATGAATGATTCATAAGTAGAAACACTTTCTAAAGTTTTTATAAATGGGGTATCAAGCTAAATGGGCTTCATCTTTGGGAAAAATCATTGGTTAATTATGCTTGATGTGGAGTAGTAATGAGACTAGTGGCCTCCAATGAAGTCCCAATGATTCAAACCTATGGGTGTCACCAATATTTCATTATTTCTAAGTGAACGACTCATGCTCATGAGAGGTAGGTTCATTTAAACCCACTAGTCATGAAATATGGGTCACTACATTTAACTCCAAAACTACACAATTGAATCCTAATAAAATATCAAAATTTGACACATTGGAAAAATACCTTCTTGTCAATGGATGAGATAAAAGATATCTATAATGAATGTTTCAAAGGTGTAACACTTGTTAAAAAAATTAAATAGGTGAGAAAGATAAGTGGGCTTGTATTGGGGGAAACTCCATTGATAAGTATATTGAGTCATCATAGTAATAAGAGGGGTGACCTCTCAAGAAATCTAAATACTTCACCCTTGTGGAAATCACCTAGGTGAAATGAGGGTAAAGTAGAAAATTTATGGTTTAAATGAATAATTTAATGTGAAACACTACTCATGAAATATGGTTTAATAACTTTGACTCAAAAAATATGCACTTGAATTCTAATAAAATATCATAATTTAACATTAAAAAAATACCTCTTACTTTCCAATTTATGAGCTAAACATGCTCTATAATGAATACTTTATAATGCACAACCCTTGCTAAAAGGTTTTATAAATTAGGTATCAAGATAATTTAGCTTGATCTTTGAGAAATATCCATGGTTAAGTATGCTTGAGTCAAAGTAATACTAGGATGGGTGACCACCCAAAAGGTCGCAATGCTTCACCCTTGTGCATGCATCAACTAGATACAATGAGAACTAAGTGGACCAATAAATTTAATGAGAGATGGGTTCATCTAAACCACTACTAATGAAATATGGGTCAATGAATTTGACTCAAAAACTATGAAGTTGAATCCTAATAGAATATCATAACTTGACACATTACAAAAATTACCTCCTACTTGCCAATGAATAAACTAAATACACTTCATAATGAATGGTTCATAAGTTACAACACTTACTAATGGTTATGTAAATAGGGTAGTAAGCTAGGTGGTCTTAATCTTAGGGAAAACTTTATGGTTAAGCCCACTTGAGGTGTAGTAGTTTTGTATGGGTGATCTCTTGGAAAGTTTAGATGTTTCGTGCCCATGTTGGAATCACTTAGATGCAATGAGTGATAAGTGGATCATTAACACTCATGATAGATGGGTTTGTGTGAACCACTAGTCATGAAATATGGGTTAATGAAATTCATCAAAAAATGATGTATTTGAATCCTAATAAAATATCATAATTTGAAACACTACAAAAATACTTGCTACTTGTCAATGGATGATCTAAAGGGCTCTATAATAAAAATTTCATAGGGAAGAAATTTTTGGAATTTTTTATGAATGGAATAGCAAGTTAAGTGGGATTCATATTTATGGAAACTCTATGGTTCAACCTACTTAAGTCAAAGTAGTAATGGGATGGGTGAGAACTTGACAAGTCCTACTGATCCATCCTTGTGGGTATCAACTAGAAGCAACAACACTTGCTATTTGTTTGCAAATGTAGTTACAAGATAAGAGGGCTAGATCTTGAGGGAACTCTACGGCTAAGCATGCTTTAGTTAGAGTAGTACAAGGATGGGAAACCTATCAATAATTCATGATGCTTAACCCCTATTGGCATCATGGGATAACACGCTAAGTGGGTTTGATCTAAGGGGAAACTTTGTGGTTAAGTGCACTTGAGTTAGAGTAGTACTGGAATGCGTGATCTCTCAAGAAGTCTCAATGCTTCACTCTTGTGAGCATCACCTATATGTAATGAGTGTTAAGTGGAACATCAATTCTTATGAGATATTTTGAACCATTGCACATAAATATGGTTCAATGAATTTGACTCCAACCTATGTATTTGCACCTTGATAAAATATCATATTTTTATACACTAGAAAAATACCTCCTACTTATAACTGGTTGAGCTAAATGGGTTCTATAATCAATGGTTCATATGTAACAACCCTTGTTGAAGGTTTTTCAAATATGATAAAATCTTAATGGACTTGATCTTGGGGGAAATTCATGGTTAACCATGTTTGAGTTGGAGTAGTAATAGGATAGGTGATCTCTATGGAAGCCTTGATACTTCACCCTTTTGGGAATCACTTAGATGCAATGAGTGTTAAGTGGACTATTCATACTCATGAGATTTGGGTTATTGCAAACCACTACTCATGAAATATGGGTTAATTAGTTTGACTCAAAAAATACATAGCTAAATCTTAATTAAATATTATAAATTGACACACTACAATTATATGTCCTACTTGTCAATGAATGAGCCAAAGGGTCTATATAGTAAATGGTTCATATGCAAAAAAATTGATAAGGATTTTGCAAATGGGGTCCAATAAGCTAAGTGGGCTTGATCTTGGGGAAGCTTCATGATTAAACCCACTTGAGTTGGATTATTTTTGGGATGAGTGACCCCTCAAGAATCTTGGATGCTTTATCCTTATGCCAATAACTTAGATGCAATGAGTGTTAAGTGGACCATTCAAGCTCATGAGAGATGGGTTTGTGTGAACCACTACCCATGAAATATGGGTCAATGAGTTTTGTTAGGATATAATGACATTAACCTTGCAATCTTAAGTAATTTTCATATGTCTCCATGATCCTTGCAATGTGTACTTGGATGTATAGGGTCATGGGGGATTAAAAAATAATATTTATTTACCTATAAGAAAATGTAATTACCTTCATAAAGGTAGATCCAATCATTGGTGGTAATTACAAAGCATATTCATAAAATATTACTTCTAGGAATCCACTTTGTAGGTGGAGACCACTTGGAATTGTATGTCTATACATGTTGCATGTTGTGTATGTCAGTCGTTAGAGTCGTCAATGAGTAATGGAGCACTCAACATTGACCAACTTTGATTGGCTATGGGTTAGGTGCCCATGTGAAGGCCATGTGATCATTAATTTTTTCCTCTATTTACAAGTTATCCACTAAGGGGGGCATATGGCTTTTACATGTGTTTTTAACAGTTGTTTTAAGATACCAGGGTGGTATTCTCACCTCCAACTCTTCTATAAAGTGGTTCCTTGTGTTAGTAAAAGTTAGTTATTTTTGTAGGTTGTTGAATTAATGAAGGGCTACCAAAATTACAAGAGAGAAATTGTATTGTTTTAAACTCATTTGAATTCTAATACAAGATTTTGATCTCTTTGACTATGGAGTTTATTCTTGAAATGGTTTTTTTCACGTTAATTATGTGTCACTTGCAGTATTGCTAATTTTATTCTATTGTTGAATGTTTCAATCACTTTAACATCATATTGGGTAATATTTGGTAAGCATAATTTAATATTTTCATCACTTTCTGAAAGTTAATATTGTAGTAGTTTCACCTTGATTTCTAACATTTGGTGTCAAAGTTAATGGTTATGTTGAGAGAGGAATGCCTTTCTTTTTAAGTGTTTAAGGTTTTTTGGTTGTAGTGAGAGATTTTTTATTGTGGGTTTTATATATTTGTGAAGATTGTATACCATTACTTCTACCTCCCATCTAGATACTGAGAAGTTTAATGGATCTAGGTATGATATTTGGAAGTTAAAGAAGGAAGATCTCCTTGAAGAAAGAGATTAGTGCTTGGTAGTTTCCAATGAAAAGAATCCATCCATAATGTGTCATAAAGATTGGTTAAAGCTTGATAAGAAGGAATGAAGAACCATATGGTTGTCTTGTAAATTTCATCCTCTTGAATGTTTTCAAGGAAATCACTCCAGACAAGTTGTGAAATAGGATAGGCTATACTTATCAAACCAAAAGTATTACTATAATTTGTTTCTCAAAAAAGTTTATATTCTTAAAAAAAATGAATGATGGCCTGGATTATTTTGTAGATCATTTAAATGCTTTTAATTAGGTTTTAATTCAACTTTCATCTCTTAATGTTAAGTTATAAGAGGAAGATAAATGCATCTTGCTACTTTTTTCTTTACCCAAGTCTTGGGAAAATCTAATCTTTGCTATCAATGATAGTGGTGTAGAGCCAAATATGGATAAACTCATTGCTACACTTTTCTCAAAAGAAATGAGAAAAAATTCCATGAATTTTGGCTCCCAAGATGCCTTTCATGTGCGACCTTTGGAAGGTCCAAAGATAAAGGAGGGCCTAAAGGGGATATGAAAAAGGATAAGTAAAAAGTGCATCCTAAAACACTTGGGAAGAGTAGAGTAAAGTGTTGGAAGTGTGGGACATGGGGGCATGTGAAAAAGGAACATAAGAAAACAAAAATGAGTGTAGATTACTCCATAAAAAAGTCCTTAGATGATAGTGATAATGTTTATTTATTTATTTCAGCTAAAACTATTAGCAATGATGCTTGGATTATTAATTTAGGTTTCCCCTACCATATGAATCCTCAAAAGGAGTGGTTTTCCACATATTCAACTTATGATGAAGGATAATTTTTCCTTGGTTATAACAACACTAAGAAGATTGTCGGTAAGGGAAAAGTAAAAATCATGTTTTGAAATGGTGGAAGAATTAAAAATCTTGATAATGTTTTGCATATTTCAAGACTTGTGAGAAATTTACTTTTTGTATCAAAGTTGAATGATTCTAGAATGCATGTGATATTTGACAAGTCTAGTTATAGGTTGGTAAGACGAAATTTGGTGGTTGCTAAAGGATCTTAGATTGAGAATTTTGTTTAATGCCTCCACTTTTTAAATTTTTCCTATGTGACTAGCACTAAAAATTAATGCATATTGTGGTACCACTGTTTAGGTCACATAAGTGAAAAAGGTCTTAGGACCATTACTATTAAAATCTCGGTTGATAATTTTTTTGATAATTTTGTTGGTAAAAATGATTTATGTGAGAATTGTTTGTTTGTTAAACAAAATAGATCATCATTTCTTGTTGGAACTAATAAATCTAAGAGATTATTAGAGATGATTCATTTTGATGTGTTTGCACTAGTGGATGTTTACTCTTTTGGGAAATTTTGATATTATGCTACATTTATAAATGATGTCTCAAGATACACCTAGATTTATTTTATGCATGCAAAGTTTGAGGTTTTCACTAAGTTTGAGGAATTTAAATATTTAATTGAGAAACAAACAAATTATAAGATAAGGGTGTTGAGATTTGACAATGGTGGTGAATATTATTCTAGGGAATTTTATGAGTTTTATAAGCATGTAGGTATTGTTTGGTGGAGACTACTCCTTATACTACCCAATAAAATAGGGTAGAATAAAGAATGAAAACACCCTTGATGTGAATAGATAGGAGTATGTTGAGTGGTGCTAAGCTAGATTAGTGCTTTTGGGTAAAAGTTGTAAGTATTGCTTGTTATTTGATTGATAAATCTACTTGTTCAAATCTTGTTGATAAAACACCTCATGAAGTGTGGATAGGTGGAAATCCTTTTATTTCACATTTAAGGTTCTTTGGTTATGAGGCTTATGTTGCAAGGTGTGTGCCCTTGGTCTCCTTGTTTTGTGCAATGCAATGCTCAGGGTTCATGAATGGCTTAACCACACCCTATGAATTCATTAACTCTAGTGGTTGTATCGAGCATTAATAAGTTGATATTTTGGTGCAACAACAGCCGTTTGTGCAACAATTGGTATTAGAGCCTAGGTCACGGGTTCGAACCCTAGGCTTGTGTTGGGGGGATTGTTGCAAGGTGTACATCCTTGGTCTCCTTGTCTTGTGCAGCGTAGTGCTCAGGTTCATGGAATTGCTTAACCACCTCCCATGGATTCATAAAATATGGCAGTTGTATCAAGCATTAATAGGTTGATCTTTTAGTGCAACAACAACCGTCTATGCAACAACTTATGTTTATGTTCCTCAAGAAAAGCAATCTAAACTTGATCCAAAATCTAGGAAATGCATCTTTGTAGGTTATAGTGAGAATGTAAAAGGTCATAAGTTTTGGAATCCTCTAACACAAAAAATTATTTATTCTAGATATGTGATTTTCAAGGAGTTTTGAGCTTATTTAGGTGAATAAAAACCAAAGGAGAAAGAAAAGACTAAAACAATGCACTTCAAGAAAAGAATAGAAAACCAAGAAGATACACATGTTGAAGAATAATCAAATGGATTAGAGGATGGAGAAGAAGAAGAGGGTTTAGAGAATTTAGATGATTTGTAGAAAGAGAATATAGACCATATAAAGCCTATTACTCCCACCTTTATAATACAAACAAGACAATGAAATCTAGTTGACAAGTATAGCCCACTAGATTTCTTTTGTGTATTTTATTTATTAAGTACAAACAATGAACCTATATATTTCAAGGATGCTCTCTCTTAATAGGATAGTGAGTCTTAGATGTAGGTCGTGCAAGAGGAGATGACAAATTTGGATAGTTTTGATACCTAGGATCTTGTTATTTTTCCAAAGGAAGAAAGCCCATAGGTGAACCCCCTTTCATAACATTTTCCCACACGCACCTATTTTTCCCCTTTTCATTTTGGTGAACTTGATGTTAGGCTATACATCACTTCACTCCATGAATGTCATCCCATTAGTTGTGCATAAATGTTTAAAATTTACCTTTGGCAATGAGATATTTACTATGCACCATAGTGGCTTTAATCCCATGTCTTCTCTTGGGACTTATTTATTCTTCTACTTTAAAGCAAATTTCTCACAAAAATGGTGTTAGAAATTGCTTTAAAGTGGGGGAATACATCGACACTTGTGTTTCTTTGTGTGATTTTCTTTCTTTGCATCCCTTTCTTGGTGAACCCCACTAGAATGAGATCTATTTGAATGAAATTAGAGAAATAGGTCCTTTTTGGTGAACCCCCTTTCATAAAATTTTCACACACACACACGCACACACCTATTTTTCTCCTTTTCATTTTGGTGAACCTGGTGTTAGGCTATCCATTGCTTCACTCCATGAATGTCATCCCATCAGTTGTGCATAAATTTTTAAAAATTACCTTTGGCAATGAGATCTTTACTGTGCACCATAGTGGCTTTAATCTTGTCTTCCCGTGGGAAAATTTCAATGGATTTTTTTAGCCCAAGCCCATTGAACCTATTAGACCCCGTGAGGACTTCTTTTTCAAATCCTATCAAAAGTTTAAGGCAAAGTGCATAGAAAAATTATCCCTTAGAAATATGCCTCAAACCGTGATTGAGCCACCCATCCTTGACGAAACCATGATTAAACCAAAAGCCCTTCCAACTAATGAAAAATAACCTATGAAAAATCCTTCACCCACTTCACATAAGAGACCATGAGATAATAAAAAAAATCCCATTGTGCCTCCTAAAATCAAACAATTTTACAAAGCCAAAGAGAAAATGTTATGAAAGGAGGTTCACCACAAAGGACCTATTTCTCTAATTTCATTCAAGGAAATGAGATCCACATAGTGAAATGACTATCAACCTCAAGGTGAATCAAGTCAAAGTGTGAATTTGCAAATTTCCTCTCTATGCAAGGACAAGGGTATGAGTCAAATAGCACTTTTAGGAGAAAGATTACAATCATCATATAACTCCAAAATAGTTTCCAAACCCGCCTTTTGATTGTTGTTTTTGTTAGTCTTGAATAGAGTCTTTCATTTGAATAGGGTTTTATCCCTCGAAAATTGCAATTAATTAGGCTTGGATTTGAATTAAAGGGGCCAATTAAGGAAAAATTAACCTCAATTAATTAATAAAGTCATAGGTTAGTGTGAAAGTTTAAAGGTACACCTTACACCATAAAAAATAAGGCAAAATTAAGTCCATTTTAATTAAAAGGCCCTAAACTTAATGTGAATATGTAAAATACATATTACAACACTAAATTAAGGCATGATTTAGCTCATTTTAATATTAATATCTATTCCCAAATTAAGTGTGAAGAGGGGATACTTTTTTCCTACACTACAACTAAGTACTAACAATGAACCTAGATATTTCAAGGATGCTCTCTCTTAATAGGATAGTGAGTCTTAGATGTAGGCCGTGCAAGAGGAGATGACAAATTTGGATAGTTTTAATACCTAGGATCTTGTTATTTTTTCCAAAGGAAGAAATCCCATTGGTTCCAAGTAGATATATTAAAATAAATTTGATGCAAATAGTCAATTAAAGTAGTACAAGGATAGACTAGTGGCCAAGGGATACTCATAGAGAGAGGGAGTTGATTTTTCTGAAATTTTCTCTCTTATTGCTAAGTTGACTTCTATTTGATTATTATTATACATTATTTCTACTTGTGATTTTTAGATTAAACAAATGGATGTTAAAATTACTTTCTTGCATGTGGATTTTAGGACTAGATTTATATGTGATAGCCTAATGGTTTTTTTGTGAAAGGAAAAAAACACTTTGTTTGTAGGTTAAAACAATCATTGTATGGTCTAAACAATCACCCAAGATGTGGTACCAAAAGTTTGATGCCTTTGCATTGAATTTGGGTTTTTAAGGAGCGATGAGGATCATTTTATGTATATTAAGATTATTGATGATCAGATATTGATTATTGTCTTGTATGTTGATGGCATGTTTATTGGTAACATCAAGGTGATGATTAGGGAGATCAAGGCTCAACTTTCTAACACATTTAATAAGGAATTGGAGGTTACCAAATATATTATTTGGATGAAGATCAATAGGGATCAAGTGCAAGATAATATTTATTTAATTCAAAGTAATAATGTTGATGCCATTTTGTGAAAGTTTAATATGCATGTCTAAGTTGATGATGATTCCATTTCTAGTTGGTACTAAGATTATTTTATACTTATATACTAATTTTAATGATGATTTTGAAGAAATTTCCATGGTTCTTTATGCTAGTTTTGTTGATATTTTGATGTATGCAATGGTTTGCACTAGACCAGATATTTTCCAAGTAGTGGGAGTTTTGAGCAAGTTTATGTCTAACCCTAGTAGAGAGCATTAGAATTTTGTTAAAAGGGTGTTCAAATATTTTCAAGGAACTTCTAATTACTATTTAGTTTATCATGGTACTAATTATGTGGTTAATTCATTAGATATATAGGGTTTCATTGATGTAGATTGGGTAGGTGACTTGGATAATCGAAGGTCCACTAGTGGTTATGTTTTTTCTCTATTTGGAGGTGTAGTGAGTTAGATGAATAAAAGATAACCTACAGTTTCTTTTTGTACCACAAAAGGGTGTTCAAATATTTTCAAGGAACTTCTCATTACTATTTGGTTTATCATGGTACTAATTGTGTGGTTAAGTCATTAGATATATAGGGTTTCATTGATGTAGATTGGGTAGGTGACTTGGATAGTCAAGGTCCACTAATGGTTATGTTTTTTCTCTATTTAGAGGTGTAATGAGTTAAATGAATAAAAGATAACCTACAGTTTCTTTTTTTACCACAAAAGAAAAGTATATGGCTTCTATACATGCCTTCAAAGAGGAAGTATGGTTACAAAGACTTGGAACATGTATTGGTTTTGAATGTAGGATTTTGAGGGTCGGATGTGATACTTAGAGTTCCCTATGTTTGGAAAAAAATCCTATGTATGATATGCTCATACCAAGCATGTTGGTGTTTAGTATCACTTTGTGTGTGAAGTAGTTAAGAATAGTAAGTTCTTGTTAGAAAAAGTTGACACTTTGGATAATGTCGTAGATTCTCTCATGAAGCGAGTAACCACAAATAAGTTCTCTTAGTGTAGGAAGACCTTGGGCCTTGATCACTATACAAGTGATTATAATTTTATGTTTCCTTATGGATGTAATTGCAACATATGATTTCAAGTGAGAGAATGTTAGGATAAGGTGACATCAACCTTGCAATCCAAGTCATTTTCATGTGTCTCCATGATTCTTGGAATGTGTACTTGCATTCCTAGGGCCATGAGGGATACAAAAATTAATATTTGTTTACCTATAAAAAATTGTAATTGTATTGTCGATAATGACATAATGTGATAGTGAAATCATGTTATGGTTTCTTGTCACAAAGGTTCAAACCCCTATTGGGGTGTTATTATTGAGTATTCATGTTGGGGATGAGGACCCCCACTTGTGGCCTCTTCGATTCATAGCTTCGATTAAAATCTTTTACCCATAATTTGAAATATATATATAATTGCATTCATAGAGGCAAATCCAATCATTGGTGGCAATTACATAGAATATTGATAGAATATTCCTTCTAGGCATCCACTTTGGAGATGGGGACTATTGAATAGGACACCTAAGAAGGGGGGTGAATCAGTTGTCATAGAATTAAACCTTTAATTCAATCACTGGAACTAATACTTAATACTGCTTAAATGATTAATCATCAAATGCTAATGTAGAAACTCAAATCCAACACATAAAAACAATAACACTAGATTTACGTGGAAAACCCAATGAGGGAAAAACCATGGTGAGGATTAAATCACACTATAGAGAATATCAAAACCAATTACAAGAGGCTCACTGCTAGAAATAAGGCTCACTTCCTGAAATAAGGCTCACTGCCTGAAATAAGGACTCACTATCCAGAACAAGGACTCGTTGTCCAAAATAAGGACTCACTATCCAGAGAAAAGAACTCACTGTCCAATAGGGCTAACAACATGGAGGGTTCATTGTCACAGAGATACAAAGAAGACAAAGAAAACTTGTTACAAAGAGACTATAATCACAATGCAACAAAGGATTCCACCATAATCACTCGATCTACTTGCATGAATGATAGAGTTCACCTTCTACTCTCTGCATCCGAAAACACAACATTAAGCTTCACACTAATCTGCCACACTCCCAACACATGCACACACACTCACTGAATAAAATCAATTTCACATCAAGTTTCACTTCCTCTTTTCTCTTATCGCTCTTCTTCTTCACTCTTGTATATTTTCCATCACTAGTACTCATCTTGCATTTATACTATCTTCAACTTTGAAACATATCCAAAGTTAGCCATCCAAATCCAAATTGAAATTGGGTCAGTTCCAAAACATCCTAAGGTGGAATTAGAATGAGAGCGACCCAAAATACACACTTCATAGGGACCCAAATAGATCCAACATGCTTCATCAACCTCTAAAGTAGTATTTCACACAAGGTCAACCAAACCAGTGTAAAACACATAGAACCATTAAGCATGAACATTCCAAATGCTAAAACTATATTCAATATAATTAGGGCAACTCAAATTTAGAACTGCAAGTCATAAGACTTCATCAAAGAGAAATTTGGACCAATAACATTTCTCCCGGACCTCAATCAGAAACACAAAAAACCACAGTTCACAAATGGTGAACAGAACTTGCACTGAACAACAAGTCAACAACAAAAAATATAGATATATCTTCTAACAACTAGGAACAACATGTCTGAACTGCACAACCATAGGAGCAAGTCCAGACCAAAATCCGGAGCAACCACGTATCTTCATTACAATTTTCTCAATATCCTCAATGTATACAACCAACAACTAGTAGATAACTAGTTGACCGGTTGACATCAATGACAACACCTTCAATCTTTCCATTCTTGCAACAATCTCCCCCCTTGTCATTGATGGCAACACATGATGTGAAAAGCTATCAAAGACAACATACTAGCTCTTAATACACTTTTCTATTTCTCCCCCTTTGTAGATAATCTCTTATATGCTTCCTTTTCTTTCACATGCTTCTTTTTCCATTCTTCCTCTCCTTTTTCACATGCTTCTTCTCCCCCTTTGACATCAATGGGAAAGGAAAAAGAATATTTTACATTGATTTCTCCTTTGACATGAAAAACATAATACTCATAATGAAAACACCTGATACTACCTACTCCCCCTGAGAGGTGGCCACCAAAACATCATCCCAGAAGAAAGATGGATCCATAGATCCACTAGACTAATGCATCTCCATATGCATATAGTTCAAGAAATGAGGGGCAATAACCCCTAACTTCTCTTGGAGATACTCAAAAGTATCTTTTGGAAGAGCCTTCATGAAAATATCAGCAATTTGATCCTTCTTCGGAACATACTCAAGCTTTACTTCATTTTCCAAGAACTTCTCTCTCAAGAAATTATATCTAATAGATATATGCTTCATCCTCGAGTGCATCACCGAATTCTTTGAAATGTTAATTGCACTTGTATTATCACAAAAAATAGAAATGGGATCATCATATATCATTGTGATATCTTTCAATGTCTATTTCATCCATATAACTTGTGTACAACAAGATGCAACAACAATATACTTAGCTTTAGTAGTAGACAAGGAGACTAAATATTGCTTTTTACTCTACCATGCCACCAATCTACATCCAAGAAGGAATGCACCACCACTTGTACTCTTTCTGTCATCTACACATCCAACTCAATATGTATTTTTATAGCCATTAAGTGTAAAATCAATATCTTTAGGATACCACAATCCATAATCCAGAGTGTCATTCATAAATTCAAATATTCTTTTAACATGTGTTTCCTTGGGATCTTCTTAAAATCTAGCCACAAGACAAACAACATGCATAATATATGGTCTAGTAGCAATCAAATATAATAGTCCACCAATCATAGATATTTACTTGCTTTGATTATCCTTAGGTGAATCATCATCTTTACCTAATTTGTAACCAGTCACCATAGGAGTACTTACCGGTTTGGAACCATTGGTGCAAGAGCACCTTGTGCATTTTATGCCTCTATAAGGCAATCATGTAAAGTTTGAAGTTTCATCATGAAGTGCATGTACAAGGTCATGTGTAGACCAGTTCAAATTTAATTAAGTCACTACTAAGTCTTTAGGAGGCCAAAGAAGCTAAATTGCAAAAGTTGTCTTTTTGTTGCAAAAGATATAAAATTGCAAAGTTGCAAAATTCAGGAAGATGAAGAGTCATTCTTGTAAAAATAAGGTTTGATCATTGTAAGTTGAAGGGGAAATTATTCTAACTATTGTATCATCTTTATAAAAGAATTGTATGGGTGAGAAAAGCATTGAGGATTGTATTTTGAAACAATTTTGACAATAAAAGTACGTTGTTCTGCCAAACAACATTTTCTTGTTGCTTTGCAAGGATTGTATAGATTGTACAGTATTTCATAAGCTCCAAAACTTGATTTGAATTCATATTGTGTTGTGTTAACTTCTATTTGAAAGAGATTTGAATTTTTTTCATTAAGTTTAGAGGTTTTTAGAGCAATTTTACAGTGAACTGCCTGAAACCCTCATTTCAAGGGTTTTGAGAGTCTAGGAAAGGTTAATCAACCATTCCACTAATGTAGGCTTATAAAATCAGTGGAATGGGTTAATATTGAGTTTTTTTTGTGTTGTGTGTGTTTTTAGATGCAGGGGAAGTGAAGATTCAGAAATATGTTGTTGCTCCAAGTGATTTTTCATTGTTTTCCATGCAAGAAGGGTGCCTACAAGTTATGATATGAAGAAAGGATAGTGGTAAATGTTGGGAGACTATTAATTTAGCTTGTACAGACATATTATCAAGTGTTTGAAGAGGTGGAAAGGTCTATGGAGGTATGGAATGCATATTTTATGTAAACCCTCATTGTTTAAGCTTGGTTTGAGCATGAAGCAAGGGTTTTATGTTTTGTTACTTTGGTGAGTGTTTTCTTTGATGAAGATTGATGTTTTAGAAGTTTTGTAGCCTGTTACAATGCTACCCATAGTTATTTGAGGTTTTGGGGTGAAATAGAAGGTACTTGCTTTGTTAAATAGGCCTATTTGAAGCCTAAATACTACAGACAGTCATTTTTTCTGATGTTATTTTCAAAACACCAGTGCCTATTGTTGAAGTATATTAAATGAGGCTATAATGGGTCCCTAAAAAGGTATTTTTTTCTATGGGGATTCACTATGATTTAAGAGTTATCACTAATTTGCTGTTTTGGGATACCTACAAGCAAGTTTGGTCTTCTAGTGCAAATAATGGAGAATCTGATAAGACAAAGTTATAAGGAAGTGTTTCTAGTTTGTTCCTATCAAAATCAAGATGAATAGGATGTACTTGGGTCTGGTAAGATTTTAGAATCAAGATTTGATGATTTGGTGTCTTGAAGCCTTGTAGAATCAAGTGTCAAGCAAGTGAATCATGGTGAAAGTTTAGTGATCCTCTTAAGTTTTGTGTTTTGGGTCTTTAGTACCCTTTAAGTCTATAGATGCTCTGCATCAACCATCCATCCAAAAATTCTTCAACATCTCTCTCATATACTTAGAATGTGAAATGAAAATTACTTTCTCTGGTTGATTAATCTGTAGCCCAAGAAAAAAAATTCATCTCCCAAACACAAACATTTCAAATTCTTTTTGCATCTTTTATGCAAATCTTTTGCACATATTTTTATTTCCTCTAAAGATAATGTCATCAACATACACAACTACAATCAATATTTTGTCATTTTCAATCTTAAAGTACATATTACTATCTATCATACATTTGTTAAAACTTTGTTGAATCAAATACTTGTCCAATTTCGCATACCAAGCTCTAGGAGCTTGCTTCAATCCATATAAAGTTTTTTTCAATCTACACACCATATTTGGTTGATCTACCAATTGAAATCCTTCTAGTTGTTCCATATAAGCTTCTTCTTCTAGCTCACCATTCAAAAATGTTGACTTGACATCCATCTAATAGACCATAAAGTCTTTATGAGCAGAAAACGCCAAGAACATCCTTATAGCTTCCATTCTTGCTACCAGAGCAAAGGTTTCCTGAAAATATATACCTTCTACTTGTGAGTAACCCTTGTACACAAGCCTTGCTTTGTTTCTAACCATTTCTCCATTCTCATTCAACTTATTTATGAATACCCACTTTGATCCAATGATGTTTTTGTATGCTAGTCTTGGGACCAATTCCCTAGTTTGATTCTTCTCAATCTGCATAAGTTCTTTCATTTCTTCCTTCCAATGTTCATCTTTACGTGCTTCACTTACAGTCTTCGATTCAATCTCAAAAAGTAAACATAAATTCACTTTAGCAGTAGCTCTACTTCTAGTTAACACACCTTTTGTCTTGTCTCCAATAATCTGATCTTCTAAATGATTCTTCTATACATATCTCGGTGTCTTAGGGGACATCACCGGAGCATTGTCTTCTCTTTCATTATGTTCATTATGATTCTCTTGCTCATGGTTTTCCTGTTCTTCCACAATTTCTTCAATTCTTACGTAATCATGTTCATCAGATACATATCTGTCAATGTCAATAGAATTCTTCACTATCTCATCAACCTTGACATTAGAGATTTCTACAATCTTTCTCAATCTTTTATTGAAACATATGCATGCTTTGCTATTAGTATAATATCCAAGAAAAATGCCTTCATCACTTCTTGCATCAAATTTTCCCAAAGTTTCTTCATCTCTTTTGATGTAACACTTGCTTCTAAATACCTTGAAATATTTAACAGTAGGAATTCTTCCATTCCATAGTTCACATGGAGTCTTTGTACTATTTTCTCTCACTTGAACTCGATTGAATACATAAACAACAATATGAATAACTTCTTTCTAGTAGACTTCTGCTAAACCAGACTGAGTAGTCATTGATCTAGCAACTTCTTGAACTATTTTATTTTTCCTTTCAACAACTCCATTCTACTAACGAGTTCTCGGAGCAGATAACTATCTCTTTATTCCATTCACTTCACAAAAAATATTAAACTCATGGGAGGTGAATTCTCCACCTATGTCAGACCTTAAGCATTTTGTCTTCAAGTTCACTTCATTTTCAACCATAGCTTTGAATGTCTTGAATCTATCTAATGCATCTGGTTTCTCTTTAAGAAATGTAACCCAAGTATATCTAGAATAATCATCAATTAAAAGCATAAAGTACCTTTCACCAAGTAGACTTGTCACTCTTGTAGGACCACAAAGATCTATATGAACTAAATATAGTATTCTAGTAGTAGAATATTCCATTGATCTGTAATGATTTCTTGCTTGCTTTCTAAACTGAAAATTCCCACAAATAACATTAATAGGCTTTGTAATTCATGGTAAATCTCTCGCGACCTGAACAACACTAATCCTTTCCAGGTTTTCAAAATTCATGTAACACATTCTCCTATGCCATAACCAACTATCATTAACCTAATTCATAAAGCATCATCCATCAACACCCTTAAGTTGATAGATATTTCCTTTAGATTTATTTCTTGTATCAATCACTGTTCTGGATCCTTTCTAGATCTCACATTTCTCATCCTAAACACAAGATCATATCATTTTCTCCACATCTGACCAACACTCAACAAATTATGCCTTAAACCCTTAACATAGTAGACATCATCATTATGATGCTTGCCATCAAAACTTATTGAACCTATCCCACAAATTTTAGCACCAATATCATCTCCAAGCATAACCAAGCCTCCATATTTTTCAAGCTTAAAAAACTTATTTTTATCACCAATCATGTGATATGAACAACCACTATCAACTACCCAATAATTTTTCTCTTATTTAGAATGTAGGACAAAGATAATTGTACCTTCATTTTTCTCCTTCTCCATAGGCGTTTCCTTTACCTATTTTTCAAAATTACCAGAAGTAGGTTCATCCTTAATCGCCAAGAACAAGCATTCATTGTCATCAGGATCTTCATATTTTGAATCCTCATCAAATATAGTAGAATTATCATTCATATAGTAAGCTCTGTTAATCTTCTTTCCTTTCTTTTCTTTCTCATATCTTTGTTTATTCCTTTTAGCTCTTTCCAGACACTTTACAACATAATGACCCATTTCTCCACAACTAAAACACTTAAAGGGAAAATTTACCTTCATACTTACCGGAGCCTTTCCTCATCCTTCTTACAAAGTTAGCTTCTATTTCATCAAAGTTTTCTTCATCCAGATCTTCATCTTTTGTAGCTTTAAAATTAGTCTTTGATTTGCATCCATTCCTTAAACTCAACTTTCTCATCTCATAAGATGTCAAAAATACTAGCAACAAATCCTTAATGTAGGTATTATAATCTATAGTATACTCAATAGTACTCACCTTTTCACAACCACTATCTCATCCAATCTCTGTACATAAGCTTTAACATTCTCATCGTCAAACATATGTAGAAGATCAAACTATGTATCCAAGCTTTGTAATTTCTCTTCTTTAACTCTTTCATCACCATCATGCGCTCTTTCCAAGGCATCTCAAACATCCTTAGTAGTTTTCAAATTTTGAACTTTAATTAACTCAGAATGTACCAGATTATTCTTCAAGATAAACTTCACTTTATTGTTCACTTCATGTGCTTTGATCTCTTCAGGCATACTTGGACCATTAGTAAGAGGAGTGTAAGGATTTTTGTAAGCTTTCTCCACATCATATCTGCAATAGTCTAGATATTCTGTCATCAATAATTTCCAAATACCATAATTAGTTCCATCAAACTTTGGATAATCATAAGTCATTTTTCCAACCATCCTGAACCTTCCTCAAGTGGTTAAGCTCTTCACCAAGGAACCACACTCTGATACCAATTTTTGAATAGGAGAACTAAGAGGTGGGGGTGAATCAATTGTCACATAATTAAACATTTAATTGAATCACCAGAACTAATACTTAATACTGCTTAAATGATTAATCATCAAATGCCAATGCATAAACTCAAATCCAACACATAAACGCAATAATACCAGATCTGCGTGGAAAACCATAATGAGGAAAAAACCATGGTGAAGATTAACTCACACTATAGAGAATATCAAAACTAATTACAAGAGGCTCACTACCAAAAATAAGGCTCACTGCTTGAAATAAGGCTCACTGCTTGAAATAAGGCTCACTGCTTGAAATAAGGCTCACTGCCTAAAATAAGGACTCACTGTCCAAAACAAGGACTCACTATCCAATAGGGATAACAACCCAGAGGGATCACTACCACAAAGATACAAATAAGACAAATAATACTTGTTACAAAGAGACTACAATCCCCATGCAACAAAGGATTCCACCATAATCACCTAATCTACTTGCATGAATGATAGAGTTCACCTTCTGCTCACTGTATCCAAAAACTCAGCATTAAGCTTCACACTAAACTATCACACTCACAACACACACACACTCACTGAATAGAATCAATGTCGCATCAAACTGCACTTCCTCTTTTCTCTTATTGCTCTTCTTCGCTCTTGTATATTTTCCATCACTAACTCATCTTGCATTTATACCATCTTCAACTTTGGAACATATCCAAAGTCGACCATCCAAATACAAATTCAAATTAGGTTGGTGCCAAAACATCCTAAGGTGGAATTAGAATGAGGGTGGCCCAAACACACGCTTAATAGGGACCTAAATAGATCCAACATGCTTCATCAACCTCGAAAGTAGTATTTCACACAAGTTTGGCCAAACCAATGTAAAACACATAGAACCATTAAGCAAAAACATTTCAAATGTCAAAACTATCTTCAATACAATCAGGGCAACTCAAATTTAGAACTGCAAGTCAGAAGACTTCATCAAAGAAAAATTTGGACCAACAACATTTCTCCCAAACCTCAACCAGAAACATAGAAAACCATAGTTCACAACTGGTGAATACAACTTGCACTGAACAATAAATCAACAACCAAAAATATGGATATAGCATCTTCTAATGACCATGAACAACATGTTTGAACCGCATGACCATAGGAGCAAGTTTGTACCAAAACCCAGAGCAACCACTGAATACCTATAACGTATCTTCATTACAATTTTCTCAATATCCTCGACATATACAACCAACAACAACTAGTAGATAACCAATTGACCCGTTGACATCAATGATGACACCTTCAATCTTTCCATTCTTGCAACAAGGTCCACTTAGACTTGTATGTTTTTCCATGTATCTTGCATGTTATCCTAAATGGAGTGCCAAGTTTTGCATTGTTATGCATATTAGCTATTGGAGTTGTCAACGAGTAATGGAGCACTTGGTATTTATCAACTTTGATTGATTGTGGATTGGGTGCCCATATGAAGGAAAAGTGATCATTGATTATTTTTTACTATGTTTACAAGTTGTCCACTAAGGGGGGTGTATGGTTTTTGCATGTGGTTTTACCACTTGTTTTAAGATACCATAGTGGTATTCTCACCTCCATCTCTTTTATTAATTGGTGCCTGTTGTTAGTAGAAGTTAAGTTGTTTTTTGTAGGTTGTTGAAGTAACAAAGTGTTGCCAGAATTATAAGAGAGAATTTGTATTATTGTAAACTCGTTTGAAGTTTAATACAAGCTTTGGATCTCTTTGGGTGTGGATTCTTTTGGAAGTTTGGAGATGTTGTAAGCTTGAGTTATTTGTGAGTTGCTTGGGTGTTTTCATTGATGTCAAACCCTTGTATAAAGAGAGAGTTAGAATGCTACTGGTATTTATGATGTGTCTGGAACTATTGGTATTGATGTCAACACATGCTAGTAGTGTCATTGATGTCCTACTTTAGTATAGTTGCAAAGGTTGTTGGCCTGACATGTGTTTGGGGAGATTGTTGTAGTTGGGAAATGTTGGACGTGTATATGTTGTAGATGTGTTGTAGAAATGTTAGTAATGTTGCTAATGAATTTGGTTCACTTGGTTTCCAAGTTCTTTTGAGAAAAAATGAATAAAAGAGAGTTCAGTTTTTTTCTCCGCATTTCTTCATGATTAAAGATATGATCATGTGGTTTGGACGTAATGATAATAGGTGTTCAAAGGTATCATATCCAAAGTTTTAGGTTTTGGATTACACTATAGTGAAAGATGTGTTTGACAATATGTCTATTTGGTGAAACAAGGTGTCTGGGAGAAATGAGATTGCTCTGCATTTCTCCATAGTGGAGGTTCTGGTGTTGTGGATCTAGGAATGTGCTTATATCATTTGTATCTACCTTCCCTTGAAGTTTCAAGCACCAAGTTGTTTCACAAAGTTGTCTGGTGTGTTGAATGTGTGTGCTAGTGTGTCTGATTGCATAGAATGAAGGTGTTCTTGAGTTTCAGGTGGTTGCAATAGTAATGGTGAATATTTTGATGATGTTGAATATTCTGAGATGTTGCAGAATGTTGTTGTGTGGTACACAAGATGTTTTCATACCTTGAGAGGTGTGTTTGGAGTTGCTTGTTAGTGTTAGTGTAGGTTTGGTTGACCTGGCATGTTAGTGCTAATTATGAAGGATAATTATTGTTTGAGGAAGTGTTGAGAAGAGTTTTGGTGTAGATTTGGGTACCAATTAAGTAGTGGCATGGTTTGGCTTGACTTCTTTATATTGTCGAAGTGTTTGGTGTTGACCTACCTAGTGTTGCACGGTTAAGGTGCATACGTTTCCTTAAGGCCGGCCTAATTGAGATTTTTTTAGGTCACGAAGGGTACAAATGCAAGGAGAATTGTTGTGTGGATTAAGTGAAGAGTGTGTGATAAAAAATATGTGAATGCAATCAATTGTGATGATCTGAGTCTGAGCCTCAATTCCTATGACTTCCTGATGTAGTGAGTAGAAGGTGTCTACATTCTAGTTTGTTTAATGAGATGTTTGTGCTTAAGTGGACCTATACCTTTGACATATGAGAGATGCATTATTATTAGTTTAAATTAGTAGTGAGCCACCCCTTCTATTCTTCTTTCTTTTCTACAATGAGTTCTTTGGCAGTGAGCCACCGACAGTGAGCCTTTCTTTATCAATCTGGGTAGTGAGCCTTATTGTATTTGGTGTTGCAATTCATATATTAGTGAGCTAATCCTCACCATGACTTTTCCCTTCTTGGGTTTTCCACATAAATCTGGTGTTCTTATGTGTTTGGATGTTTTTGAATTATTGTCTTATATGTTTACATTTTGCTAATGCATGATAAGGGTTTAATGGTTGTTAAGGGTTTAATGGCTAATGTAGATTTGAAAGTTAATGAGGGTTTTTGATGTTTTAAAGTATACAACTGATTCATCCCCCTCTCAGTTGTGGTTCCTAAGAAGAAGCTCAGCTGCTTGAGATAGATTTGCATGGTGCATAGGAAAGGTGTCAAAGATCCTTTGTTTGATGGAGCAAATTTTACCTACTAGAAAGATAGGATGGAGTCCTTTGTGGGTTCTCTTGCATTTGGTGTTTGGAATTATATTGAAAAAGGTTATACTATGCCTACAAATGGTCCAAAAAGTGATGATGAGATCAAAGATTATGAAAAAAATGGAAAAGAAAAGAATGCAATCCTGAGTGGTCTTTTTGATTTTGAACTTGGAAAGGTGATAAGTCTGAAATATCATAAAGAGATTTGGAAAAAATTGGAAGGTATCTATGAAGGAGATGATAAGGTCAAACAAGCAAAGATGTAGAACTACAAAGACAAATTTGAAACCCTAAGGATGTTTGAAGATGAATATATTACTGCTTACATGCTCAGAGTTGATGAAGTTGGCAATACCATCAATGGTCTTGGTGGAAAGCTGGATAAAAGAGAAATTTTGAAAAAGGTATTACGAACTCCGCCTAAAGCTTATAGTTCTAATGTTTCTGGTATTGAGGAAGCTTGAAATTTGGATAATTATTCTAGAGATCAGACGTTTGGTGCTTTAAATTATTTTGAAATGGAAGAGTTTGGTCAAGATGCTACAAACAAAGAAACTGCTTTTAAAGTATGCATTGAAGTGGAAAAGGATGATGCATCGGATCTAGATGACCTTGATGAGGTGGAAGCAAACTTTGTGAGGAGATTAAAAAAGGGTATTGGAAAATACAGAGGTAAGCTAACTTTCAAATGTTTCAATTGTGGAAAGATAGGTCATTATGCATCTAAATGTCCAATGAAATTTACTAATGACAAATAAAAGGATCATAAGGGTAAATTTTTCAAAAAGAGTTATTATGTTGAAAAGGAAAATGGTGCATCTAATGATGAAGAATTAGATTACCTAGATGAAAGAAGTGATGAAAGCTTGTTCATGGATTTAAATTTTGGAACTAATTCTACTAATCTTGAAATATGTATGAAGGAAAGCACTTTGAAAATAGGTCATAAATTGAAGGAACTATGTTGACTAGTTTTCATGATAGAGAGGAGAGGAATTACTAGATCATTGATAGTGGATGCTCAAATCATATGATAGGTGATAAGAATAAGTTTTTTAAGCTTGAAAATTATGATGGAAATCTTGTTAATTTTAGTGATGATACAACTACTAAAATCTATGGAAAAGGTTCAATTAGTTTTGATGGAAAGCATAATACAAATGGTGTTCTTTATGTCAAGGGTCTCCACACAACCTTTTGAGTGTAGGAAAAATGTGCAAAAAGGGATATAATCTTGTATTTCAAAATGGTGGTTGTGAAATCAGAAAAGGAAGCTTTGGTACTCTAGTTGCTATTGGAATAAGGACAGAAGGTAATGTCCATCAACTCAATGGTAGTGGTACAAAGTGCTTTATGTCTCAAACTAATGAAATTGGCCATGGAATAGAAGAATGGGTCACATCAATTTTGATAGCCTAGTGAGGATAAGTTCTACTGAAGTTGTGAGAGATTTTCCAAAGATTACAAATCCTATCAATGCAATCTGCAAAGAATGTCAAGTTGGAAAGAAAAAAAGAAAAGATTCACGACAAAGGAATATTCTACCTCAGGTCCTTTGGAGTTAGTGCATGTAGATCTATGTGGACCTACCGAGATTAGAAGCTCATGTGGTGACAAGTATTTCATGTTACTAATTGATGATTATTTTCTAGAATGGCTTGGGTTATATTTCTTAAAGAAAAATTAGAAGATCTAGACAAGTTTAAATCATTTAAGGCTATGGTTGAGAATGAAATGAATCTGAAAATAAAATGCTTGAGATCTGATAGAGGTGGTGAGTTTGCTTCAAATGAGTTTAACATTTTTTGTGAAGATCATGGAACAAGAAGGCATTTATCAGCCCATAGAACTCCGCAACAAAATGGAGTTGTGGAAAGGAAAAATAAAATAGTTTAGGAAGTAGCTAGGACAACAATGAAGGAAGCAAATCTTCCAGATGTCTATTAGAGAGAAGAAATCCATACTACAATCTACATTCTTAATAGAGATCAAACAAGAGAAAATAGTTCAAATAATCCCTATGAGTTATAGTATGGTAAACCTCCCATTGTGAAATATTTCAAAGTTATTGGAAGCAAGTGTTATATTAGAAGAGATGAAGAAAACTTAGGAAATTGATGCAAGATCTAATGAAGGAATCTTCCTTGGATACTCTACAAGAAGAAAGGCCTATCGGTGTTTCAATAAAAGGTTGAAGAAGATTGTTGAAAGTGCAAGTGTCAAAGTGGATGAAGAACCACATCAAAGTTAAGTACAAATAGAAGGATACGAATCTAATGAATCCCCTTGAAGTGAAGAAGAAAAGGTTGAATTTAAAGGAAAAGAGTTAATAGTTGAAGAGGAAGAAGCTCTAGAAAATATTCCTAAGACTCCCAAGTATGTGTAGAAGAATCATTCAGAAGACCAAATCATTGGATATAAGAACAAAGGTGTGCTAACAAGGAGAAAAGTTGCTATGAGAGAAGAACATGTAAATTTATGTTTACTTTCTGAGGTGGAACCAAAAACATTGGTCCTAAGGCATGCAAAGATGAGAATTGGATCAAAATAATGAAGGAAGATTTATAACAAATAGAGAAGAATCTAACGTTGGAATTGATCCCAAGATTGGAAAATAAGAATGTGATTGGTACTAAGTGGGTATTCTAGAGCAAGTTGAGTGAAGATGGAAAATTTTTTAGGAACAATGCTAGAATTGTGTGTAAGGGTTACTCACAGGTTTAAGGTATAGATTTTGAGGAAACTTTTTCTCTAGTTGCAAGAATGGAAGCTACCAGGATGTTTTTATATTTTGCAGAACATAAAGAATTCAAAGTTTATCAGATGGATGTGAATTCTATACTCTTGAATGGTGAATTCAAAGATGAGGTATACATTGAACAACCAGAAGGTTTTTAGTTGTCAAAAAATATAAATATGGTTTGCAAATTGAAGAAAGCATTGTATGGACTGAAGCAAGCTCCTAGAGCTTGGTATGCAAGGTTAGATAAGTACTTGCTACAACAAGGATTCAAAAAAGGTACTGCAAATAGCAATTTTTATTTCAAAATTGAAGGTGAACAAATCTTGGTTGTAGTGGTATATGTTGATGACAATCTTCAAAGGAAAGAACAAAGGAAATGCAAAAATAATTTGAAATGTCAATATGTGGGGAGATGAATTTCTTCCTTGGTTTTTAGATCAACCAATCAAAAAAAGGTATATTCATCACAATCTAAGTATGTTAAGGAAATGTTGAAGAATTTTGAAATGGATGACTCTAAATCGATATGTACTCCTATGGTTACTAGTTGTAAGTTGAGCAAGAATGATGAATCTCCTAAGACAAATCATAGCAACTATAGATCAATGATTTTCAGGCTATTATACCTACTACTAGACTAGATATCATGCATTCAATTTCTCTTGTGGCTAGATTTCAAGATCCGAGAGAATCTCATGTTCCAGTAGTGAAGAGGATATTTAGATATTTGAAGGGCACTCTAGATTATGGTTTGTGGTATCCTAAGGATATTGACTTCTCCTTGAGTGCATATACAGATGTAGACTAGGTTGGATGTACAGATGAGAAAAAAAGTACAAGTAGTGTCACTTTCTTTCTTTGAAGCAAGTTGGTTTCATGGTTAAGTAAGAAGAAGGATTCGATGTCATTATCTACTGCAAAAATAGAATATATTGTAGCAACATCATGTTGTACACAAGTGTTGTGGATGAAGCAAACATTGAAGGATATCAGAGTTTCATATGATGAACCTATTTCTATCATGTGTGGTAATACAAGTGAAATCATTATTTCAAAGAATTTGGTAATGCATTCAAGAAAAAAGCATATCTCAATCTAGTATCACTTCTTGAGAGAGAAAGTTGTAGAGAATGAGGTGAAGTTGGAGTATGTGCCTACTAAGGATCGAGTTGCTAATATTTTCACAAAGGATCTTCCAAAAGATATTTTTGAGTATCTTTGGGAGAAGTTAGGGGTTGTTTCCCCTCCCTCTTTCAACTAGATGCATGAGTGTGTGCATCTATCTGAGAAGCATTCCAAGATACATTCTTGGTCCTGGACTAATGTTGAAGGTTACCTCCCAAGGGGAGTAGGTAGTAGTGGTTGTTGGTTAGTGCAATCAAATGGAGCATATTGTGTGCCCCTAAGGGTGAGTATGCAAGAAGTGAGAGTAGAAGATAGATAAAAGTGGAAAGAGAGAGTAGCTATTGTCCTTTGAATGTTGTCAAAGGGGGAGAGCAAAAGAGTTCAATGCAGGAAAAAGAGTTGGATGAGTTTATGGCCCTTTTCCATTGATGTGAAAGGGGGAGAGAGTTAAAGTGGTTGAAAAACCATAAGGGGAGAAAGAAAAACATGGAGAGTTGGTTGAGAAACCATAGTGCATAAATGAATATGGTCTGAAGACCATAGGGGGAGAGAGAATCTGAAAAAAATTAGTATAGTGTATGTGGGAGTATTATTTAAGGAGCAAAGGAGGAGAGTGATCTAGAATGTAGGTGTTGTTAGTGTTGTAGGAGAAGTCCCAGTTAGGGGGAGTATTGATTATTGTAGTATTGATGGTGGTTTCTTTTTTTGTTGATGGTTTTTCAGATAGGTGTTGTTAATGACAAAGGGGGAGATTTTTGGAAGCTTGAGTTGTTTATGTGTTGGTTGGGTGTTTTAATTGATGTCAACCCCTTGTATAAAGAGAGTGTTGGAATGTTACTAGTATTTATGATGTGTTTGGAACTGTTGGTATTGATGTCCTACTTTAGTATAGTTACAAAGGTTGTTGGCCTAATTTGGGTTTGGGGAGATTGTTATAGTTGGAAAGTGTTGCATGTTGTAGATGTATTGCAGAAATGTTAGTAATTTTGCTAATGAAGTTGGTTCACTTGGTTTCCAAGTGCTTTTGAGGAAATTTGAATAAAATAGAGTTTAGTGTGATAGAGTGGTGGTTAGTGTTTTGCTCTATATTCCTTCATGATTGATTATATGCTCATGTGGTTTGGACGTAATGATAAAAGGTTTTTAGAGGTGTCATATCCAAAGTTTTAGGTTCTAGATAGCACTACAATGGAAGATGTGTTTGACAATATGTCTGTCTAGTGAAATAAGGTGTCTAGGAGAAATGAAATTGCTACACATTTCTCCACAGTGGAGATTTTGGTGTTGTGGATCTAGGAACAGTCTTATATAATTTGTATCTACCTTCCCTTGAAGTTTCAGTGTTGAGATGTTCCGAAAATTTGTCTGGTGTGTTGGATGCTTGCATATAATGAAGGTGTTCTTGAGTTTTAGGTGGTTACAATAGTAGTGGTGAATATTCTAATGATGTGGAATATTTTGAGATGTGAAATATTTTTTGTAAGGAAAATTAGGTTTTGAAGGGGCCCCGAAACCCTTTACAAAGGCGAAAAGTTGCAAGAGGAACTAAGCAATTAAAACCAGAATGATGACAAAAGATAAAACATAAGGAACACATTAGCAGACCAATAGCAAAAACATTAGCAACCTTGTTGATCCAACAAAAAGGAAAGCATCAGCTACAACATTTTATCCAAGAAATTCATCGAGGCCATATTCTCCTTAATTACCTCCTTATGCATATCGACAACATCTTTAAGCTCATCCACATAAAAAACATCTCTCTTTTTAGTTTTACTCCTTGTCCTAAGACACGGCCCAACCTACACATCTTTCTCCAATGCTAGAGAAGACTCCTTAGCTTTCTCCACCTAGTTCGAGCAGTTGATCTCATCAATCACTTTCTCCAAATCACCTAAGTCAAGAGGTTTACCCATCCAATTTAGGGCTTTCTCATTTAAAACAAAGAGACCCCTAGTTGCAGTCCTCAGAGAGTTATTGCTGATATTAACCATAGTTTTTAAATCCTCTGACATCTTTGCAATTCTCTCCTCAAGACTGGAAACTTTGTCCTCTAACATTTTATTGACCACCATTTCCAAAGAGGAAATCCTCTCCTCATGAGAAACCCCCAGGCGATCCGCATCAACAACCAACTTATCCAACATAACATTCATAGATTTAACTTTTCTTTTTATATCCCATTCCTTCTAATTATCTCGAAGCATAGCAACACACACATCCTGCCAAATTTTCATCTGAATATTGAGTTCCTTTACCTCTAAAAACAACCACTTCACCATAGACAACAAATTTCGTGTCCCATCCTCAACCATCTTGTAGAACATATCCATATTCACATCATCCCAGTTGATAGGAGGCAGATCATTCAACTCAATGTTATCAGGGGCAACTGTATGTTCCATTTTTTGCTCCTCATCCTCTTCAACAAGGGAGTCCTTGACCTCCACCACTTCCACCTTAATCCGTTCCTTATTAGGAAAATTAGCCAAATCAACTAACCCTTTCAACAGGAGAAAAAACCTAAGAATGTTTGATGGACTCCATTCCTTGCACCTCCATAGGCTCGAGTCCATTCAACATTTCATCCATACTAGCATTGGCATCACCACTAGGAACTTTCAAACACAAAACCCTCATCTTCAAGAACCGTAAGACCAGTGGCAGAGGAAATTTCCACCTTCCCGGGTAAAGGATCCCCAACAGAGACATTCTTGACAACATCATTAACGAAAAGATTCTCACCACCCTTCCCTAAAGGGATATCCTTCATGCCACCTTCGCCAGGAGACAACGAGGGTTTTTGACTAGAACCAAGAGCCACCGCAAAAACTAACTCCATCTTCCTCTTAGCTGAAACTTTTTCTTTCTTGTAGCCTTTAGCTTTCCCCTTTGAATTCTTTCTCATAGATTCACCCATGGTTTCCTGCAATTCCACATCTGTCTCATAACCCTTGCTCCACTCTTCCAAGTCATCATCCCCTTCCTCAGACCCATCTTCATCAATAGACATTTCCTCAAAATTTGAATCTTCATCCTCAGAACTACTAACCCATTTTGCGGAAGAGTCCCCAATATCATAACCAAAGTTTTTAACAACCTTCTTACCAAGAGTTTTAGGAGAGACCAAAATTAACTTAACCTTAATATGAGAAAACAAGAAACTCATAAGACCCTCATGCAAAATCACCTTCTTAGGGAATTTTTGGTGATCATCAATACTCTTTTCCATAGAAATTAATAGGTAAATAGGAAAGGAGACCAACACCTTGTGCCTAAAATGATTCAAAAGCATGAAATGGTAGCTATAAACAACAAAGAATCTACTTTCAAGAGTAAAATAGTGCATTATGGCCAACACAAGGTCCCTCCATAATGACTTCAAAGACTTACGAGCATAGCCACCACTCCTAATTTCTCGGAGCTTCTTCTTTTCATCGAATTTGAAAAAAATTGCAAAGGCCTTCTTAGCAACACCCTTATCTCTATAGAATTTCCTCCCAAAAGCCACAAGACCAGTGGCCTTCACTATAAAATCCTCATCAATTTTAAACTCCACACCCTTATAACACAAAGTCCTCCCATTCCAACATTTCACAAAAAAAACTATAGTATCAGGGTTCAGACCTTGAATTCTCTACATGTACTCCATAACCCCACCCAGCTCCAAATGCTCCCACACAATAGGATTTTCTAAAATTCCTCGCAAGAGCTTGGTTCAATTCTATAGTGGTCTCCACCCATGGTGACATGAAAAGTTACAGAACCCAATGACACCAAAGAGAAAAGAAAATGTGAAATAAACCCAACTCTCCACAATACAACACAAATTACACCCACAATATGTGTGGGGTTTTCATTCAAGGTACTTCCCTACTTACACTGCAAGTCCTTCATAATACGGAAACCAATGAAATGATAATGAAACTTATAGGCCAAAGGTTCATCGTGCATGTCTCGACTATGAAGCGTAATGAAGAACCTTTTCCCAATAACATCAATCTTAAGAACAAGTCAGTTGGTCATCATTGGAGATACATTTAAGATTAAGAGGAAGAGATTCAAATGAACCCCAATCAACTTTCTCCACCACTGCCACATTGGAAACACCATTATCCAACCTATTAGCTTCATGGAAAACATGTGATATTTTAATCTCCTCAAAAGAATTTAAGATAGAGATCAAATAATTGATAAAATGAGCAATAAACCATGAAGGAGGGAATTTTTTCAAAAGACTATTTATAACATTAAGAGAGTCCCCCTCCAACCAAAGTTTATAAACCCCTTGATTTTTAGCCAAAACAAGGCCATGATAGGCTACAACTGCCTCCGCAAAAAGGTTTGTCTACATTCCCAAAGAGAGCACCACTGCGAAGACAAACCTACCATTCTCATCATGTAACACTCCCCCATAACCAACATGCCCTGGATTTCCCTTAGACGCTCCATCAAAGTTAACTTTAAACCATCTGACCACTGGAGCCTTCCACCTAACCCCCTCCTTGGATTCTTTCAACTTTTTCATTGGATTAGAGAGATCATAAGAAAGATTTCATCTCTTACCCACAAGCAGATCATAGGGAGACACCAACACTTTCAAATTAAAGGAAGGAATCATTAAGAATTCAGATAGAAAAATTTCCTTGATAGCATCATAGATTTTAAAGGCTAGCCTAGAGGGTGATAGTTCCTGCTGACAAAAAACCTTGTTGTTACATTCCTTCCACACACCCCAAGCAACATGTGAAAAAATAAGAGACCACAACATAGAAAGGGTCAAATTTAGAGAAGGGGACACCCATTGAGAACATAATTCAGCGCAGGACACAGGAAACACCCATGCTATCTCCCACAGAAAAAAAAAAAAAAATGATTCCAAACATCCCAAGTATAACTACAACTAGTCAATAAATGAAGACAATCCTCTGCATTTTCCTTACATAAGAAACATATGTTCGGTAGATCCATACCTCTCTTCACAATATTGTTCAGAGTAAGAATCTTATCTTGACACAGAAGCCAAAAGAAAATATCAATTTTAGGCAGCAACTTCCCATTCCACACACGACCCCAGAAAGGCAACAGACCTACCAAACGAGTCTGAAAAGAAAAAGCAGAGGACAATGAGAACTTCCCATTGGAATTAAACCGCCAAATAAAAAAATCCTCCTGAGCTTCCAAAGGAATATGAATCAAAGACAAAAAATTAGCACGCGACTTCAAATCCCTATTAACCACATCAAGACCAATCTAGCTATCCTGCCTAATATCATTAGCAACAAAAACACCCCATTCCCTGACACAGAAATCCTTGAAAGGAGCTGCCCAAGATTCATCCTTCAAAGGCCCATTTCCAATCCACTAGTCATCCCAAAAGAGAATCCTTCTACCATTTCCCAAAGTCCACCTCAAGCCAACAACCACAGTCGAGCGAACCTAGATCTTACAATTCCATAGGACCGACCCCTACGAAGGAAGAAAGTTCTCCTTGAACAAGTCTCAAAACTTATCCACACCCCTCAAATACTTAGAAGCAAAAATGGCCACCCATTCTTTGTCACTCACAAGTAGGTTCCATAACTATTTAGCCATCATAGCTAAGTTGAAATCTTTTAGTTTGCATGCAGTTCTAAACCACCTTGAGATTTTGATCTACACACCTCCTCCCAAGATAGCAAATGTAACCTTTTCTTCTCCTCCACACTGGACCATAAGAACCTTTTTTGAATTCCCTCAATTTTCTCCCAAAATCTTCTAGGGATTTGGAACAAACTTAAAGCATAAACCGACAAATTTTGGAGAGTAGACTTAATTAGCTAAATTTTACCAGCTTGACTTAGCAAAGTACCCTTCCACCTAGCAAGTTTGGAGTTAAACTTATCAATGATACTATTCCAAAAGCAGTCAGGAACACCATTAAAGCATAAAGCAAGCCCCAAATAAGAAGATGGGAGCTCCCCAATACCGCATTCAAGAATACTAGCAATCCTCAATTGGTGAAGTTCAGGAGTATTAAGAAAAAAAGTAGTGCTTTTAGGAAAACTAACCTTCTGTCCTGACGCAACCTCATAATTCTAAAGAATAAGGCGGATACACTTAGCCACTACCACTGAAGCCTCTGCAAGAATAATGGTGTCATCAACAAACTGTTGATGAGAGTAACAAAGCTAGTGCGAGGATGGATAAAGGCCTTTGAAAGCGCCATTAGACATCGCCTGAAGAAGATATCGGCCCAAAGATTCCACCATAATTATGAACAAAAAGGGAGAGATAGGGTCCCCTTGACGCAAGCCACAAGATCTTTTAAAAAAGGTCGACAGAGAACCATTAATGAGCACAACAAAAGAAGGAGAGGAGATTAACTGCCACACCATTTGCAGCACCCTGTCTGAAAACCCGAATGCCTTGATGATACTACAAAGGAACCTTCAATTCATCCGATCATAGGCTTTGACCAAATCCAGTTTCAAAATAAGACTAGGCTTCTTATTGACTTTCAAAGAGTGAATATTCTCATGAACCATGATAATGGAATCCAGGATCTGTCGACCAAGAACAAACCCATTCTGTTGAGGAGAGATAATATTAGATAACACCCTTTGCAACCTCGAGGAAAGCACCATAGAGAATATCTTATATATAGAATTGCATAGACTAATAGGCCTAAAATCACCAAACCTCTCAACTTCAGGCTTCTTAGGGATTAACACTATAAAAGTGGATTTCAATTCCTTCATAAGCTTTCTACTACCAAAAAATTCCTTGGTGGCATTGATAACTCCTTGGAGATAATCTCCCAATAACAATGAAAAATAGCATAGGAAAAACCATCCGGACCCAAAGATTTATTTCCCTCAAATGAGAACACAACTTTTCTAATTTCTTCATTCGAGGGAATAGCAATCAAGAAACCATTCTCCTCCTCCGACACCAAACTAGGAATAACATTAAGAAAACCTTAATGGAAAACAGGATCTAATGGTCCTTCCTCAGACAGAAGGTTCTCAAAGAAAGACTGAGCCACAGATCTAATATAATCATTTTCCTCAATAGATGAATTATCCACCACCACTTTAGAGATTCTATTCGAAGATCTATGTTTCAGGGTAGTGAGATGGAAGAACCGAGTATTTTTATCTCCACTACGAAGCCAAATTGCTCGCAACCTCTGCTTCCAAAACTCCTCCTCTCTAGCCACAATATTATGCAAACTGGACAAAAGAACACTCTCCTCCTGAAGCAACACAACATCAACCCTTGAAGCCTGCAAATTCTGCTGCAAAACATCCAACTTAGACTTCACAACTGACTTTTCCTCAAAGATATTACCAAAAGAGTCCTTATTCCATTGAATCAAATTATGCTTAACCGAAGCCAATTTCTTAGCAACTTTATACATGGTCGAACCATCAACGTTAATATTCCACCACTGAACAATCTTAAGATGCAAATTGGGATGATCAATCCACATCTTCTCAAATATGAAAGGGAAAGCCTTTTTATGACCAAAAGGTTCAACATTCAAGGAAATAGGGAAGTGGTTTGAACCAACCCTCGTAAGAGTAGACAAAGAACATGCATAAAAGTGCAGCCAATCCAGAGAGATTAGCACCCTATCCAATTTAACCTATATCAAAGCATCTCCAAACCACCTATTAGACCAAATATAGGAAGCACCACCCAAATCTAGGCCCAACAACAAATTATCATTAATAAAATTCATTAAATCAAGCCAACTATCAACATCAATCTGAGATCCCCCACTTTTATCAGCATCATTCAATGGGATATTAAAATCCCCCATTACTTGCCAGTTAATAAAAGAGAACTGAGCCTTAAAAGAATTCAACCTATCCCAAAAACGCTTACAGGCACTTTTAACATTGGGAGCATAAAAATTAGACAAAACCTAGGAGAACTTTTCCCTAAAGCACAAAAAAGAAGTAGCAACATGATTTTCAAAAGCAAAAAACTTGGTCCCAACCACCACCTTAGGATTCCAAAAAGTTGCCACCCCACCAGAAGCACCATCAAAGTCAACAACTTGACATCCACAATCTTTAAAGAACCTATTCTTAATCCTAACCACCTTTTCGGCACTCATCTTGGTCTCTTGAATCAAAATAATATTTGGCCGATGATCTCTTACCATATTAGCAAGAAGATCCTATTTATGAGGATGATTCAATCCTCTAATATTCCATGAGGATCTTCATGAAAGATTCTGCGAGGGACCATTAAGGCCCATCTTAAGTAGAGTAATCTGCGAACCATCAACAATTTCACACTTGCTTACCCTCTCCCTTACTTTCTATAAAGAAGGCCTACCTCTGCCCCTTGGTTCTGAACCACAATCCAACTTCAAGCAATTTTGAGTAGCCATCCCCAACCCCGTAGGAATAGCCTTTTTCTTAAACCGAGACTTAGAGGTCGAAAGAACAGTTATCCAAGGCTCCTCCTCCTGAGAAGCACAGTTAGAGCAATCCATGACAGAAGAGGTGAGCACCAGCTTCTCAACAACCGACTCCACTAGAGGTTCAACAAAGGGTAAATCCTCACTCTTCTCCTCCAACACAACTAAAGAAGACACCGACACGTCCACCTTATAGAAGAGAGAAAAAGATCCTTAAAAACCATCTTCAGAGGGGTCACCTTCTCCGATTCAGCAACCACTAGAGCCAATGAGTCAACACCACCTACCTCCACCAAATCCAGCTTCCTTTCAGTAGAATCCATCACCCCAACCTCCTCTGAAGGAGCTTCCTCAACAAAACTAGAAGAAGCTACGTCACGAGGAGAAATGACCTCAGTCACCATGCCCTTATCCGGCTCTCCCTTAACAAGCTTTGTAGAGCCTTTATCAAGATTAGCATTAGAATGATGACCAACCTCCTTCCATACTTTTAATTCCTTGAGAGGTGTTGATTTATTTTTAGGAGGAAACACAGGTTTCATCAGGTATTTCTTTGCCCAATGCCCCACCTTTTTGCAATGGAAGCAGGCAAAAGGGATAGATTCAAACTCAACCTCCTACTCCCACACTCCCAACTTTGAGTTAATCTTAATCATCGATGAAAGATTCGTGGACTGGTCTAGAATCACACAAAGTCGAGCATAAACCAATCTATGCCTTGAAGCAGTAAGATTATCAATTGAAATCAATTTCCCAAAAGTAGACGCAATACCCTTAAAGACCTGCTCATCCCAAAATTCTAGAGGGAGCCTAGGAAAATGGACCCACACAGGGGCAGAGTCAAAAGAACAAGAACTAGGGGAGAAACCAGCCTCCCATTTCTTCAACACCAAAGTTGACTTTCCAATAAGCCATGGCCCTCCAACCAAAACCTTCAGTAAATCCTCCCTGCAAGTGAAAGAAAAGGAGAAGAAACCCTTTGCAAGAGCCGCAATCTCCACCTTCCCTTTCAGAAACTAATTATTTTTTTCTAGCATCTTGACCATTTCAATATTAGGACACAAGCCCAAAAATTTGCCTACCAACGCTTGCTCCATGGAGAGGATACCTTTATCAATAATGCAATTAGGCATTGAAACCGAATATGCTCCCTAAGACGGGTTTGCAAATAAGTCCACAAGAGGAGAAGAACTTTTCTCCTTAAGCCTCACACCAAATAAAGCTGACTGTGTCTTACCATCCACCGAGGACAAATCAACCTTAGCAGCTTCAGAAATGGTAGTTTCCTCAGGAGCCACAACCTTAGACCCACCTTTCTAGGAGAGGTGCCACCTTGACCCAAAATGGAAAAGGAAGAAATAACATGTGAAATACCCATCTGCAAGGACCCACTAGGAGTCCCATCCAAAGAACCACCATCAGCCAACTTCCCAACATCTGCCTAACCTTCGCCATTAATGCCAACCCTTAGAGTAGGGATTCCCACCTTGGCCAAATTTGAAAAATCCTTACCTTCACCAACACCACCCAACGACGCTCCCATGTTTTTTACTAAGATGTTTTGAAATGTTGTTGTGTGGTCTGTGAGATGTTTTTGAACCTTGAGAGGTGTGTTTGGAGTCACTTGTTGGTGTTAGTATAGGTTTGGTCGACCTAGTGTGTTAACACCAATTGTAGAGGATAATTGTTGTTTGAGGAAGTGTTAAGAAGCATGTTGGTGTAGATTTGGGTCCCAATTAAGTAGCGTTGTTTGGCTTCACTTCTTTATATTGTGAAAGTGTTTGGTCCTAACCTATCTGGTGTTGCATAGTTGAGGTGCATATGTTTCCTTAAGGCCAACCTAATTGAGATTGTTTTAGGTCATGAAGGGTATAAATGCAAGGAGAATTGTTGTGTGGATTGACCAGAGTGTGTGATGTGAAAGATGTGAATGTGATCAAGTGTGATGATCTAAGTGTGAGCCTTAATTCCTATGACTTCATGATGCAGTGAGCAGAAGGTGTCTACATTTTAGTCTATTTGATGAGTTGTTTGTGCTTCAGTGGAACCGTACCTTCGACATATGAGAGATGCATTATTAGCACTTTAAATTGGTAGTGAGCTACCCCTTCTATTCTTCTTTCTTTTGGACAGTGAGTCCTTTGGAAGTGAGCCACTAGTAGTGAGCCTTTCTTTATCTTTCTGGGTAGTGAGCCCTTGGCAGTGAGCCTTATTGTATTCAATGTTGTAATTCATATATTAGTGAGCTAATCCTCATCATGGTTTTTCCCTTCTTGGGTTTTCCACATAAATCCAGTGTTCTTATGTGTTTCAATGTTTTTGCATTACTGTTTCATATGTTTACATTTTGCTAATGCACGATAAGGGTTTAATGGTTGTTAAGGGTTTAAGGGCTAATGTAGATTTGAAAGTTAATGAGGGTTTTTGATGTTTTAAAGTATACAATTGATTCACCCCCCCACTCTCAGTTGTTTTGTGCATCTAACATATTTTTTCCACTAGGGTTTCTCCATGTAAATTATACATCACTTGTGGTATTGCTAATTTTATTCTATTGTTGAATGTTTCCATCACTTTAACATCATATTAGGTAATCTTTGATAAGCATAATTTTAGATCTACATCACTTTGCGAAAGTTAATATTGTATTAGTTTTACCTTGAATTCCAAAAATTTTGATAGAAAAACTATGTAATTGAATCCTAATAAAATATCATAACTCAACACATTGCATAAAACAACTACTTTGGGCAAAACTCCATGATTAAGAGCTATTGAGTCAAACTTGTGTTGGGATGGGTTATCTCTGAAGAAGCCTCAATGCTTCACATTTACTAGAATCACTTAGATGTAATGAGTGCTCAGTGGACCATTTATACTCATGAGAAATGGGTTATTCAACAACAAATAATAATAAAATATGGGTTAATGAATTAGACTAAAAAATTGCATAGTTGAAATGATACTAAATGAATTCTTTTGATATAGTCAATTTGGATTTCTTAGCTTGGATCCCTCAAGCCTTTGAATTTTATGTATCCTTCTTAAACTAGACTCTTTGTTTTATTTCAACTCCTTAGTTTTCTCCTAATATTAATGAGTTCTACTCATTTCTTCAAAGCATCTCAAATCCTTTATCAAGGATCCCCATTATCCCCTTATCTATACATCTTTCTTGCTAAGATTTTGGGCAGATCTCTCTTAGTTGAAAGGAGAGTTCAAACTAAAATATATGGAATCATAATTGTTAACATTGTTAGAAAAAATGATCGTGCTTAATTTAATTATGATTATAATAGGGTAAACCACCAAATAGAGTGTTAGAATATTTAAGAGTTGTTTTGACTCCTTTATCTTTACTTTTGGAGCTATTATTGATGCCAATAAATGCAAATTTTATAATATCAATACATTGTTAGTTGAAAACATAATCTTTCTCAAATCCTTGAGTTTGATCATAGTGGGCATGAGTATTTTAAATATCTTAGAGTTCTATAAGCTTCAAACTCAAGAATGTCGACTATTAGACTCCTTATTAATTTTTTTCATAAAAGAATCCTCAACTTCAATAATGGGTGGCCAAGCCTTACTAGTAGATTGGTTTTAATAAAACCCATTATATTTAGTATTCCTATCTATCAACTCATGAATTTTCATGCTCTAGCCTCTATTCTTGAGGTGGATAAAAGAATAAAAAAATGGAAAGGACGCAAATAGTCTCTCTAGTAATGATTCCATCTAATCAATTAAAAGCAAGTCTCAAAATAAAAATACATAGTGGGTCTAGGGATATTTACTATTACTATCACGAGAAAGGCCCTTGGGGAAAAACTCATTTGGAATTTAATAAACATTCCTAATATTCTTTAGAAAAATATTTCGGCTTATAAATATGAATTTGGTTTGAATGGCTGAAATCTCCTCAACAATATCCAACATAAATTGTGCATATCCAAAATTTTGTCTTTGATTGCCATATTAGTTAATATAATAAAAGATAACATTTCATTATTTCTTGGGAATGGGATCAACATTAAATGTGGGATGAGCCCACTATTGGAAACAAGCCTCTATGCCTTTCTATGCCTAGGCACCTCTTTTATTCCATGATCCATCTTGGAATTGAAAATCTTGCTCAATTCTTCACTTGGGATGGCCTACAAACTAATTGGATTCAACTTAATGTGTTGGACCTAACACAAAATAGGAAGTGACCCTTACAAAATATATTTTTGGCATTCTTCCTATCGATCCAAAAAGTGAGGACTATATTAGTCGAAGTAAAATTAACTCTACTAGGTGCTACATTGTGATGATGCCCATCATATAAAGGAAAATCAACCTATTGATAAATACTTATACAAAACATTTGGAGCTAAAATGTTACCCTCAAAAATAATATATTTTAATGGCTTGTTATACAAAAAGAAATCCTTACTCAAGACAGTCTTGTCAAAATATCCATTATGGACCCTCACATATGCTTCACATGTGTTGGTGTGAAATTATATTCATATATTATCAAATTTTTAGTATGGAGTTTTTATTGGGAGGTTATTTTGCATGTTTTAGTTTATGAATCTTGTGACATGTGTCATGAAATTTATTTTTCTAGACCTTTTTTATTTTTGGAAAATGTGGTTTTATATCTTCTTATATTTTTAATTCATGAATAATGAATCAATGCACCTATTCACATTTTTCTTCAATTTTATTTGAATTTTCTTGTATGTAGCAACTCTTTCCTATGTATAAGAATTACCATAGAAATGTCTCACTCCTATAGAGCTACCTATCAACTCTAACATGCTATGAGAGCCCTAAATATGCAAGTTTCTTCTCTTGTTTTGAGATTTTTTCCAAAATGCCTCATATGGTGCATCTTGGTGCAAAATAGACATCATGAATGAGTCCAAAACAACCCAAAACTTATAAATCAACATAGAACTTGATAGGTTTTGGTATCAATATTTTTGGGGGTTTGCAAATTTAAGATTTTAAAAATTTGTACAACTATATGGATTGACACATATATGTATGACCATATGGCCATCATAGGTGTCACTACTATGCGAGTCCTTCATCTTTGGTTGTAATTTTCTAGAATTTATTTTTTGTTTTTTCTCAATATCTAGATAGTGTTTATTTGCAATTTTATCTTATATTTTTTTCATTATGATTGTGGGTCTTTATCCAATTGTCACTATTTTGCGTAGGGGTCTACATTAACACCAAATTATATATTGGAAACCCTAGCCCTTTGTTCTTCCAATTCAAGGGGCTTAATTGGAGTCCTTGAGGTTCCACTTATTTGCCTCCACTCCACTAGGTTATGTTGTTGGCCAACAACCCAAGTGCCACCATCCCACTACCCCAACAACAGTCAATCCTCTTTCAACTACATAAGGAGGTATTTTATTTTAGAGGGAATATCTCAAGCACATAATGTTTATTTTCACCAAAAAATTGGTGTTAGAAAGCTGGTTATAAATGTACTAGTAATTCTTCTAGATTTGATTCCACATGCCTATTTTGGTGTTTAAAGTTTAGATCAAGCTTTTTTTGTCTTTCAAGCTCATTTCTTTCACCCAAAATATTTAGTTTTTAAAATTAATAATTTTAAAAAATGAACAAACATTGGAAAGGTATTTATGAACTATTCTCAACCATCCATATAATTTTTCTAGATTTAGCCTCAAGTCTCCTTTATTCAATTTGTCGACTATTTGCATTTTGGTTGATATCCTAGATATTTTGGGACCTAGAGAAGTTATATTTTTTTGAGTAGAATTGGTTTGGATAATTGATACGCATTGATATTATTGATCTCTAATTTATTTTCTTTAGAAGAGTATCATGGGGTTTTATATTCATCCTTCTATAGTGACCCTAAATAAGGATACTTATGAGCCTTGGTGAAACAACATCCTCATATTTTAGATTGAATGATCTTTTATCTTATCTTTATGAAATCATACTTGAAGAAGATTCAATTAGGAGGATGTCAACATAGAGAAATAAAATTGATCACTTCATAGGATTAGTTTGTTCTATTAGTGATTATGAAACTATGTGTGCTACTTCGGTCCTTGAGTGCCCATACACACTTTGCACTAAGATTTAGGGGATGTATGAAGACTATTTTGTGTCATCATTCCTAGATGATCTTGGTATGGATTGCCTCATACCCATTGATGATGTAGATATTATACCCTTTGATGATTATACTTTAGATGAGCTTGAATTTTTTGAAGGTCTTGAATGTTCTATTGATACAAAGAATTATCCTATATCTCCTCCTCCTGTAAAGATTGCATCTCCATCACTTGTTGCTACTTTAGAGTACAATATTGCTTCTTTGAGACCTTCCATTGATTCTTTATAGTAGGTCAATTTCAATCTTCCAAATGTACCTCATTAGGATTTCTATTTGTAGTGTCAAAAAATGTACTCCTTTACATTTTCACACTATGTTTGGGTCCCTTAATTAATTGGACTTAATTGAGCCTCTAATTTTCTAAATTTTGCATTTACAAGCATAATTAATTGAAATTTTTGAAAGGGGAGTTGTGATTTAATTAATGCATTTATCATTATTAACACCAAGAAATGAATAGGTCCTAATTATTTAGGTTAGGACCCATTCACCCTTGGGCGAATGAGTCCCCCTTAATATCACAATTTCAAATTTTAAACATGTTTTTTGTGGCATCTTAAGGCCTAAATTCAAGATTTAAGTGTCAGCTTATAATGTTTAATTTTCAAGAAATTAGAACATTGTTTATAAAACCAAGGTCTTTTATCAATTCAAATCCTAGAAATTCATGAGAGAGAAAAGTATAGCAAAGATTATTGTCAAAGGTATTCAAGAGAAAATTTCTCAAGCATTTATTGCAACATTCAAGATCTCAAGCATCATGTCAAAGTTATCAAACATCATGCATGTTTTTGGAGCTAACATTGTGATGTAGATTTCAAGCATTCAAGTCATATTTCAAGCATCAAGATCAACATGCAATTAAGCCATTCATGCAAGATCAAGACCTTGGAGAGATCTACTAAGTTGTAATCCTTCAAGGGTTTCAAATCAAGGGTTTGGTGAGTTGCAACATAGAAATTGTTCATTCATCATTCTTTTCATGTTTCATTGTTTCAATTCAAGGTTTAATTACCAAAATGGGGTTTGACAAAGACAAACCCCCATTTACCAAAAACAAACAATTTTTCCCTCTTGTGTGTGTTTTGCAAATCTTAGGTTGAAGAAGGCTTGAAGATCTCTTAAAGAGAAAATATGGAAAAGTTGTCAAAGTTGCAAAAGTTGTTGTCAAGCCATAGAAACTCACCTACAGGAATTATTTCTGAATTTCCAACTATGAAATATGGAGAATTTTGGAGTGCAGACATAGAACCCAAGGACCCAAAAATTGATTTCAAAAATCCCTAAAAACCCATTTGCCCTTGGGAAAATGAGTCCCAGAGGACACTCAACAAACAAAATTTGATGACAGATGCAAAAATACTAAACCATCTCAGATCTTTTTGAAAGTTCTATTAGAAAAAGGTTTAATCTTTTGATTTCATGTTTCACTTTGCATTTTTGGGTTTATTTACTATTTTTAGTCTTTCTTTCAGCATATCTACGCCATCCTAGATCATAAGGAAAACAACAAGATCTTCAAATTTGACTCACCTAAGGGCTAAAAGTTAACCTTGGCTTAAGGGATCTCTTTTTCCTAATGAGATAGTGGGAGATAGGTGCATTATACCCCATTTTTTCCCTTTCTATTTATAGTAAAATTGGTGAACCCCCATTCCATTTTAGTGCACACATTTTCCCTCCATTTCATTATTTATCAAACATTTCATCCTTGTTTGTAGAGTCTCACATTTCTATTTGGAGGATTCATTAGAGGATTTATATTATCACTTTTATGGTATTGATGTCATCACTTCATCTTCTATGTTTTAAAATGTAGTTTAAATTCCACCCTCTCTTGATTCACTTTTTTGATTAAGTATTAAGTTCTTTTTTTGGAGGAGACATTTTCTTAGTATGAGGACACTAGAGTTGCATTTAGAGTCACCTATTTAGGTTTGGGTCCCCTATTCATCTAGATTATTGGAATGGGTTCTACATTCACCAATGGATTTTTTTCCAAGGGGAGGAATGTTGTAGGCAATGGATTATTTCCTATTTTAAGCATTCACCATTTATACTAGAGCTACTTTGTTGATGGGACTCAACATCTCATTTATTATCTCTCTCCTTTGGGGGGAGGGAAGGTTATTCATTATGTATTTGTGATAGAATTGGTAATTTACAATACATCACTAGTACATACATGTTTTTTATTTTATCTTCTTTGGAGAGGGGTTTTCTCTAGTAGGCTCTTCTCTACTCATATTATGAGAAATATTTGTTTGCAAGTGGGTACCTAATTAAGTCTTATTGTTGAGACCCATCTTCCCTTTTAGCTTATGTTTTTAGCCTCCCTAAGACTTATCCTATTGCTCCTCCTATCAATATAACATCTCCATCATGTATTTCTACTTCAAAGTCCAATATTGCTTCTTTGAGAGCTTCCATTGATTCTTTGAAGTAGGTCAATTTCAGCCATTCAGATGCAACTCATTGGGATTTTTCTTTCTCAAAAATTTCACCCTTATTTGTGGAGCCTCACATTTATTTTTGGAGGATTCATTAGAGGATTTTCTAGAATTTATGTCATCACCTCATCTTTTTGTTTTCAGATGTAATTCAAATTTTACTGTCTCCTAGTTCTACTTCTCTAATTGGGCATTAAGTTCTTGTTTTGGAGGAGACATCTCTTTTAGCATGAGGAAAATCGAGTTTCATTTAGAAGCACCTATTTGGATTTGGGTTATCTATTAATCTAGATTAAACGGGAATGGATTCTACTCTCATCGGTGGAATTTTTTCTTCCCAAGCGGAGGAATGTTGTTTCTAGACAATGGATTATTTCCTTATTTTAAGCATTCACCATTGGAACTAGAGCTACTTCTTTTTCAAGGGAATAAACATATCTCATTCATTAGCTCTCTCCCGTGGGGATATTCATCATGTATATGCGACAAGTTTGGTTGTTTATGATCCATCACTAGTACATACATGTTTGTTATTCATTTTTTGGGAGAAGAGTTTCTTCCCACTGGGTTTTCCCCTTTAGTCCTATTATGAGAGATTTTTTTTCAAATGGGTACCTAATTAGGTCTTGTTTCCAAGACCCACCTTTTGTTTTATCTTATGTGTGTATCCTCCTAAAGTTGCACTTAACGAGGGGTGTTGGTGTGAAATTATATTCACATTATCATAAGTTTATTAGGGATTCTTTATTAGGAATTTATTTTCTTATTTTTAGTTTTTGAATCTTGTGACATGTGTTACGAGGTTCATTTTCACACTTTTTCTATTTTTAGCAAATGTGATTGTATATGTTCTCATTATTTTTCATTTATGAAAACAAATGAATTAATTTTTCACATTTTTCATCAAATTTCTCTAGTTTTGGTCTTGTGTAGTAGCTCTCTCCTATGTAAAAAATTACTTCAGAGATTCTTGGCTCTAGTAGAGCTACCTATTAGCTCTAACAAGTTTCTCAAAGCTACTAAAACCCTAGATCGTTTCTTTGATTTCAACTAAGTATACATAGTTTGAATCTCTCGTGCTCTTTTCTTTTATGCCCATTTTAAAAATAGATCAAATATGAAAACTTGCACCACAATACAAAAAAAAATACTACAAAAACATTTAAAAGGTAAACCTCTCATATTATATCTTATAGTCTTCTATTCTTTTTCTACATGGGAATATTTGTTGGACAAGAACCACAAATTTTTTGAACATAAAGCTGGTCCAAGGAAAATATTTGATTCAAAGATTAACACCACCATGATTGAAAATAAAGCGAAAGCTTGCTCAAAGCAAACAAAACCCCATCCCCTCAGAAAACCAATCTCTGAAGATGAAATCTCTCATGCCTCCCATTTCCAACAGTCCCCAACTCCACACTCCCTTCATGTTTGAAGATACCATACATCATTTTATGCAGTTCTTGACCTGTCCAACACAGAATCTGCACGAGAGCCAGACCTCAACTCTCCACCACACAACTGATGATGCACTCACCCATTCTCGCAACCAAACAAACACGCTGACCAACATGAGAACCTGCCACCTAGAAACAATCTTCCTGATGACAACCATCCCAAATCAAAGCCTACCTCATTTTGCAAAGTAGCGGTGCCGGCAAATATCCCGACTTTGACTTTGGATTACTTTGTGTTATCAGTAATTTTATTTCTGGTTTTTAATGTTTAACGGTTAAAGTCTCCTCGACATATCTTTGTCTTTGAACCTGTCGTTTCATTACCCGAGATTTAGATGATCTGACCTTTCTGACATTTATTATTTATTTATTTCATCAGCGAACAAAATTGATGACCTTAACATCGAGCGCCGCGCATCCTCAAAGGTCATATAATGAATGATATATAAAGCATGCCATTTGTTGAAAGTTTTTGAAATGGGGTAGCAAGTGGACTTGATCTTGGGGGAAACTCTATGGTTCAGTGTTCTTGAGTAATAGTATAGGGTTGAGTGACCTCCCAAAAAGTCTTGATGCTTTAGCTCTATGTGCCTCGCCTAGATTTAATTAGTGTTAAGTGGATCATTCATGCTCATGAGGGTTGGGTTTGTGTGAACCACTACCAATGAAATATGTTCAATGAGTTTGAATCAAAAATTATATTTCAATCCTAATAAAACATCATAATTTAACACATTTTTAAAAAAAACATCTTACTTGTTATTAGATGAGCAAAAGGGGCTCTATGATGAATGCTTAATAAGGTATAATACTTGTTGAAGTTTTTGCAAATATGAGGCACTAATATTGGAGGAGACTCCATGGTTTAGCACTTAAGTTGGAGCATTATTGGGATGGGTGACCCCTAGGGAAATCTCAGTGATTGACCTATGTGAGCATCACCTAGATATATAATAAGTGATAAGTGGAATTTTCATGCTCATGGGAGATGGGTTTATGTGAAAAACTACTCATGAAATATGGATCAATAAGTTTAACTCAAAAACTATGCAATTGAATCTTGATAATAAATCATAATTTCAAACATTGCAAAAAATGCCAACAACTTGTCAATGGATGAGCTAAAGAGCTATAAAATGAATTATTTGCAAGACACAACATTTGCTTAAGGTTTTGCAAATGAGGAAGAAAGCTAAGCAGACTTGATCATGGTGGAAACTCCATGATTAAGGACACTTGAATTGAAGTAGTGCTAGGATGGGTGACCCTAACACTTCACTTGAGTGAGGATCATCTAGGTGTGATGAGTGCTAAGTGGAACATTCATGCTTATGAGAGATATGTTCATGTGAACCACTACTCATGAAATATGTATCAATCAATTTTACTCAAAAATTTTATAATTGAATTTGCATAGAATATCATAATTTAACACATTGCAAAATGTACCTCCTACTTGACAATGGATGAGATAAAGGGGTTCTACAATGAATAGTGTATAAGGAAAACACTTGTTGAATATTTTACAAATGGGGTAGCAATCTAAGTGGGCATGATCTTGTGAGAACTCCATTTTTTAGTGTGTTTGAGTCCAAGTACTATTGGGATTGGTGATCTTTGGGGAAGTTCTAACACTTCACCTCTTAGAGCATCACCTAGATACAATGATTGCTAAGTAGGCTATTCACATTCATGAGAGATGGGGTCGTGTGAATCACTACTTATAAAATATAAGTCAATGCATTTGACTCAAAAATTACATCATTGAATTTTGATAAAATATCATAATGTGGCACAATGCAAAAATGCTTCCTACTTGTTAATTGATGAGCTATAGAGGCTTTATAATGAATGGTCCATAAGAAACAAAACTTGCTAAAGGTTTTGCAAATAGAATAGCAAGCTACATGATTTTGATCTTGGATGAAACTACATAGTTAAACACACTTGAGTTGGAATAATATTGAGGTGACTAACCTCAAAGAAGTTCTAATGCTTCACCCCTGTGACCATCAACTAGATACACCGAGTAATAAATAGACCATTTATATACATTAAAAAATTCATGAAAACCATTGCTCATAAAATATGGATCAATAAAATTGACTAGAAAATTACATGATTGAATCCTATAAAATATCATAATTTATCACACTAAAAAAAGTAGCTCCTACTTATCCATATTATTGGAAGTGAAGAAAAAGTTTTAAGGCTATATCAATTCGCATATTCTTAAACTCAACAAAGAGGTCTCTGTTTCAGTATAAACTTTAAAGTCAACAAAGGCTATATCAATTTTACATCTCTTTTGAGTTCTATGTTCTGATGATGGATCAGAGTGTGATCCGAAACGTTGACTCAAAATTGACACAATCAAATCCAGAAATATACAAAATTGATGATTTGAATTATGGAAGTCTAATAGCATTAACCTTAAAGTTGCAAAATAAAGAAACAAAGAAAATGAGTAATTCTAAACGTAATAGTCTGAAAAGAAGTAAAATGCAATTACTTAGTTTTGAAGGTTATTACCGTCTACAGGATGAGGGTTTACAGATATGGTGTAAAGCTTTTTGTCTTGCAGATATGGATATGATCTGTCTGCAAAGGGTTTGAACTCAAACAGCCAATGAGCCGGCGGATTGCCATTTTCGTCAACAGGAAACCATATGAAAACAGTAGACCATGGATCATCGTCCGCCGCTGGGGATTTGTATAATCTGTTGACAGAGCGTTGAGGGGTTTCAGGCTTAGACGACGACTGTACTCTCCTGTGCGGTGGAACATAAGCCATCTTTCTTTCTTCTGCTCTATTATTGCTTCAACTTCGAATAAAGAAAAAATCCAACTGCAACGCTTCAGAAAAAGAAAATTTTCAACTGCAATGCTTCAGAAAAAGAAAATTTCAACTGCAACGCTTCAGAAGAAGAAAATTTTCGACAGCACCGCTTCAGAAAAAAGGTATGTGAGATCAGGATTTACAGGAATTTACGAATCGGCATGTAAATGCTTTAAAGTAAAGCAAACAGTATTTATGAACTGCTTTACCTTTGCCTTTGCCTTTATTCTTGAGGAGCCAGCTGCAGATGGAAAAACAGGGGTCGCGTGAAAAAAAGCTATCAATTATTATTTATTTTACTAGCCGATAGGCTATATATGGTGTGAGCTTTCACACAAAACCTGTCTCACAGCATCATACTGCTATAGTTTTGATGAAACAACCAACAGTTTGATTAAAATGCAAATTTAATGCATTAAATGCAGTGGTGGTGTCTCTAGAACTGTCTTTAAGACTTTCTAACAACATCTTCCTAGTGATGGCATCTCCAGAACTCTCTCCAGAACTTTCTATCAGCATCTTCCTGCGATGAACATGTCACATCCATTTATTCCGGTCAAATCTACACCTGTTGCAATTGATCGACATGTCCCATCCATTTACTCCAGTAAAAAATCCAATGTACAGCTGTTAGAAATGACTCAGATGAAATATCTAACTCCACCTATGTTTGGATGTCTCCTCGGCTCGTAAAACTTGCTTCTGCCACATTTAATGCTGTTAAATGCATTCATAGAGATAAATGAATGCCACTGCCCAATGCCCCCACAAAAAGGAAGTAGTGAGTCAGTATTAAAAACAACTTCTTCTACAGAGAGTATTACAGACAGTTACTACTGCAAGCATTATAAGGTGACAAAGGCAGAGAGCATAGCAGCAACAGGAACTCTTTCAACCCACGGTACTCTTTTGCACACGCTTCTGTTTGTTTACCAACAATTCTTGCACTCCTTTTGAATCTGTATATTAAGTTCCTACAATGAATTTCTAACAATTTAGAATTTGATACAAACATAAAAGACACAATCTTTATTTCTGCATACAAAACTAGGTAACTGAGATCATACACATTGTGTCATCTATTCTCAAGTCTTCTACAATCACCCTCTTTACTAGTTCAAAGAACACCTCGGGCTATCTATGCCTCAACTTTTCTCATGACTGTTACAGTCACTTTTATTTCTACCTTGGCTCTCTAAGATAAGCAGAGATCTAGGGTCAGTTGTCACCAGAGGCATATGACGCCATTTAAGAATAATTTCATTCCTGTAGCTTTCTACTGTGTAATTTCGTGATCCTCTGTTCAATCCCAACACCTCTTGAGCCTGCTCCATCTTCTCTTCGCTGGTCTCAATGCCTGTGTCGCTGAATCCACGCTTTCCACGACCTTCACTTCTATTGAAAATACATTGTAAGCCCTAAACCAATGTTTCACCAAGTTCTTTAAAATTTAATATTTCATTTTTAAAATTATTGAAGAGTGGCAGTAAATAAAGAGGTGAAAATGCAACCTGGTGGACGTGCAAACAAGTCTTCTGTCTAGCCAGAGTGGAGCAATGTTCCTTTCCAATTCTCTCAATTGATTTGTATAACGAGACTCTCCATATAGATGTACCCCTCCAGCTATAGCACATCTACTTGGAACGGCCTATCCCACGCCCTTGTTGGTG